>JAUZND010000481.1:0-14108 GCA_034780555.1 Coelogynopora nodosa | reverse complement strand
CAAAGCTTAACGCGAAACGTCGTATTAAATATACTTCCTTAATACCCTTAAACAGTGTTCTGACACCAACAATCTATGGATAATAACCCCTAAAAAAAGGCTCTACCTCTCAGTGTATCACAGATCTGTATTGGTTGCCGGCAGCAAAACGCATTGAATTCCAACTTACTTGTTTCATACACAAATGCGTTCATGGTAATGCTCCTACTTACCTTAATGAACTTATTAGTCCATCTACATCCTCGTCGGGCCGCATTCATATCAGTTCGCAGGTTGGCATCACTTTCCACCAACCAATTGCCAAAATCAATGCCGGCAGTGTTGCCTACTCTATAACATGCACACGTGTGTGGAGCAATCTAAAACATGACATTCAAAACACTAAAGACTTCTCTCTCTTCAAAAAGAAGCTAAAAACTTTCTTCTTTTTTCTCAAATCCTTCTATATATTATTATTATTAATAATAAGTAGCCATTTTCATAATCATATTTTTTGTTATAATCAACGTGAAAGAAATATTCAGCGGGAGCTGTAATACACCTTTAATTACAAATTATTGAATTAAGCGGTCAGGGATACTTAAAGTGCAAAAAATATATATTCTGAATGAGAAATATATTTTTGTTCTAATTAAATTATTCTTTTATTTATAATTAAATTGTAAAAATATAATGATACCACAGAGCAACTTCATAATAAATTCTGTACAGTTGAATTATTTTTTTACAAAAATATATTTTTTACATTATATAGAAAAATAAATATTTACAATTTAAAACAAAAACAATATAGATTAATTGTAATTATACATGTAGGTTAATGCAATTATAAAATGCTTCTGTTAGATTAATTAATTTAAATTAAATAATAATGTATAATATTTAGATCCACATATAATATTTAAAAGATAAATATATTTAAATAATATTTTTTAAATATTAAAGTCTAAAGGACTACAATTAAGTTTTGTTTTTGTTATGTTTAAAAAGTTATTAAAAAAATGTTTACAAGGTTTACTAACTTACGTATATAGAACGTTAAAAAATTTGTACATATAATTTGGAGACATTCCCGTACTTCCCGCATTTAATTTTATCCCGTTGAAAGCACTGGTTAAATTTGTTTTTATTAAATTTAATGGAATTTAATTTATTTGCAGAAATAATTTATCATAATGAATTTCTTTATTGATGATTAATAGTATTTTATAACTATAATTGTCACTAATTTAATTTGTTTTTTTTTAGAAATTAAAAACAAATATAGGTAATATAGATTAGTTGTGTAATAATAATTATGATTTTATTAATATGAAGTTTAATATATTATTAATATATATATTTATAATAATAATATATAATAATATTATTATTATACTATATAGCATTTATTTTGGCTCTACCATATATATATATGGTAGAGTCAGTATTAAATTAAGGTTAACTTAATTTTTTTACAATCCTTACATAATTTTTTCGAAAATGTAATAGGTTATAACAAATGTCCAAAAAGGTTTATTCACAAACCTGTCTGATATGCTCTGGCATGTTTTATAAGAAACATTTATTGTCTGTAATATCAAAGTGCAGTTAGTATTATATATAATTTTGTAGATAGAAAGTAAATATAAGATCTTTAAATTTAATATATTTTTTATAGTAAACCAATTTAAAGGTTTTGTAAAAAGGCTCTTGCTATAAGTATAGAGAACTGCCAGGCAGTAATATAGTGCAGTGGGTCAGAGAACTGCCAGGTAGCAACATATAGCACAACCTGCAGCTTTCTGGGCATCATTTTATCAAGCATTGCAGTTCAATTTAATATCATTGTTCCAGAGATTTCCATCATTAATATATTATAAAATCTTGTTAATCATTATCAATTTGTTAACTGTTATTATATCATAAAAACATGTTTTCTTTAATTTTGTAAGCAAATCTATTATTTATTATATTGAATGCTAATATTTTCAGAATTTAATTTTGTTGGATAGTTTGTGAACAAGTGGATAAGATTCTTACCACTGTAAATATGTTAGTATCTCTAGTGTTAGTCTCTAGTTTTTCTACTCTAAATAATAGAATGACAGTTCTCTAGACACTGCATATGTAAAAACAGAAGCAGGTATAGTTTGTCATATGGATTTTGAACACATTTCAATTTATACATAACATCAGAGAAGTCACTTAATATTAAAAATATAAAATACTTAAATATTTGTTTTAGATAAAAGAAGTAGGATCTGAACATCTTTAATATATTTCTTTTAAATTATAATAGTGAAGAATGAAAAGAAATTGTTTTTTGATGACATTATTATAAATAATATTGACACAATTAAAATAGAGAGATATCAAACAGTTTGAATTAATAAGAAAACTCTTAAAATTAACAAGGAGTTTTGCAGATTTTGATGACATAGAATGACTAGAATATTGTTTTTATGCAATTAGTATAAAAAAATATCAGACAGTTAGTAATACAACTCTTGGACTTAACAAGGTTTGCTTTTATCAGATTAATTTTTAATTTATTTAATATCATTGATAAATAAATAACTTTCAGGCATTATTATATATATTATTCATTGAATAATCAGAGTCAAGAGCTTTTTAGTTCCATTCAAATTTAGGTATCTGGAAGTCAATTCTGAAGTCAAGATAATATTATCATGATATTTCAGAAAGTTTATGAATAATGATTATTTAATAAACAGTATTTATATTTTAAAAACTTATAAATTAAAATCTCAGAAATTTAAATTCCAAAACATCTTCCTGGGACCCTGTAACACCAGATGAATGTCTGATTTAATACCACAATCAGTATACATTGTTTGTATTAATATTTATGTTAATTTAAGGTCTGTAACTCAGGTGGAAATACTTTATATTTTTATATTATGAAATATAATTACTCTTAATTATCCCCTCTCTTTAATGATAGACTTTATTTTATAATTTGGATACTTAAGGGTTAATCATATTATTAATCAAAATTTAATTTTCCAATATTTTAATTATTGTAAAATTCCATTTCTTTGATTATTATATATTCACAGCAATATATTATATTAACATATTTTCCACTGTTTATTACTTACTAGTAAGAGAAAACATACATTTACCTTAATGAAATATAGTAATACAATTTTACATTTACTATATTTTCAACTACTATTCTTATTTATCTTAAAGATAATATTGATATTATAAAATTGTTTATTATTTTTATCACTCAAGTAATAAATACATTTACTATTCATATATCATACACATAAAATAAAATGTTGATTTTTAAATATTAATTGTAGGACATTTCTGTTAAAATAATTGATTTATTTGAAAAAGGATGCATTTTTTGGAAGTAAGTGAAATTATTTTATATTAGGTTTTTAGATTTATAGATTTATTCTGAGGATTTATATATTATATTCAGAATTATCCATAATGAAACTATACTCTAAATTTAATTACATATTTGAAAATCTATATATTAAGTTTATATGTATCATTTCAATTTGGATATATTAAATGAGAATGCAAATGAAGAAATCTTATTAAAATTGAGTGTCTTTTATTTTTTAACATTGGGTTTGTACAACAACCATATTAATATATGCAGTGTTATATTGCAGATTATACTCGGAATTTAAGTTTTTTGGTATAGTTTTTTTAAAAATGTGTAGAAAATAAAGGCTGACGGGGTAGGGGTGAAGTAGTATAGATTACATAGTTTTACATTTCCATATTTTGTTTTTTAGAATGAAAAAACCTATTTAACTGTATTATTTTTTACCTTACTGTTTGAAATATACATACTATGATATACTTACAAGTTATATATATACATACATTTATACATTATATAAGTACATACTACAGTATTTTGAAATTTAAAATATAATTTTTCAATGAATTAATTTAATTATTTATATTACTAATATCTCTATTTATTTTATAGATAGCAAAATAGTTGTTTAAATTGGTAATCATTTTTGGGTGAATTACCCCCACCATGTGCTCTGCTTCTGAACTCCACTAGGGGCTTACCCCAGGCCCTCATTTTGCTCATGTTATTTCCAATCCAGATTTTGATTTTATAGAGAGTGGCAACACTGTATTATATGGATAATAAATATATATTACATACAATATATATGGTATTACACTTTGTATACAATTACACATTCATATGGTTATTTTACTGAAATATATTTTGTTTCTATAAATTATGTTTTAATATTATTAAACAAAAACATTATTATGTTGGAGCAATTTATTATCTTATATTATCTATATATAATACATACATATAATATATTATATATTATCTCAAATTTAAATTAACAAAAACAAAGCCATAGATTGTGTCTTGATTCTCATTTTTGCTCTTGTTTATTAAATTAATCATAATTAGTTACATATAAAACAATATTTGAAGATTAACGTTTCACTGTATGATTATATTTTAGATGGCGGGTTATTCAGTACATTTAGGGGATGTTGGTGGCCAAACGGTTACCTGTGCAGATCATCAGGCTCTCTTGAACCATGTTTTCCCAGAAAATCTTTCTGATGCCATTAGAAACACCAGGTATGTCTCAGCTGAATAATTTTCTCCCATAATTTTCGTCACTTTATTGATACTTTTCAGTTTAAAATTTAGCTGTTTTTTAAAAATATCTAACTTGTAGAAGTTGATGTGATGGATTAATTAATTTAAAACCATTTTTAATATGCTGATAAACTAATTGTATATAAGCTATATTAATTTAATTAGTAATATCGTCCACCTTTTGGTACATTGTGTCTGTACTTTGATTAGCTAGTTGTGTGAGATTATTGAAAAATTATTTTATAAATTTCGATTACAAAATATAGTGAATGTCATGTTCCCTTTATTTTTTGGTTTCAGGGTGTATGCTGTTTTATTACGTAAAATCTAATTTTAATTTTCACAGTATATCATCAGTATAACCAGTTCATTTTTATATATTACAAGAGCTAGGAAAAACCGTTACTGCTAGTTCCATTTAGTAATTTCAACTTCCACTGAGGATTCCACCACATGATAATTTTGGTTCATATCTCTAAAATGCCAAATTTATACAATAATTACAAATTATAGATATGTTCTTATTGTGCTTGCATTGAGTCCAGTATACGATCATCTCATTAAAGTCTTTTAATTAAAAAATTCTTAGAAATCTATATGTTAACACATTATTTACCTGCCGCTATATGCATTATCATGTCTCTTTGTCCTTCCTAACGCAGCACGCCACTCTCCTTCGACTCCCTCGCCGCCTATCTGGACAGTGTGGTCTCCGACGCGGATAACTCCAACCAGTCACCCCCTCATCCAATAGTGCCGGGAGGGGGAGACACAGAGGGCCCCTCCGGCCGCCTGGGGCCCGCCACCGTCCAACTCGACATGGACACCAACGTGGGCGGCCATGTGATGGTGGAGTCCAATCATCTGGGCGTCACGGGGCACAGCAACTTCAGCACCATTAGGGCCAACTGCTGCGTGTTTGGGGGCCGGTGGGTCTTCGAGGTGCAGTTGGCGAGCAAGGGAGTGATGCAGTTGGGCTGGTGCACCCGGGGCTGTCTGTTCTCGCGTGAGGTAACCAAGCCAAGGCTGACTGGTGTGTTGTTTTGGGCGGTTTAAATTGCGCGTGCGAAATACGCAACTATATTATAGTAGTTTATATGTGTGTAACGTTTGTCATAAATTGTGTCACGGTTTCACCTTGGGAACAAAAATAGTATGTTAGCAAAATATATGGCAACATGTAGCTTCTGACGAATTAAGCATGGCTTTTTGATTAGACTGTTAGTCATAATTATTATCAATTTGCGAGGATATAACCTAGTAATGTGTTTATTATTGGGTCTTATTAGTTATATTAATTAATATGTATTTTTTATTAATTGAATATTACATGTTTTAATAAATGGGTCTTTAATAATGTAAATGCGCGGCCGGAACCAACATTTGATTACCCGATTATATGGTATATTCATAAGCTGCTAAAAGTTATGATATACATAATATATAACAGATATTAGTTGTCTCCTTATACATATTGTATTATTTCAAGTTTAAGTTTGTGAAAGATTAATTAGTCAAATAATAAAGTTTCTGAAATAACATATTACTATTTACGCCAATAAAATAATCTTCTACTTTTTATAATATAATGAAGAATAGATCGTGCTTTGATGTTTGTTTTAATATTAATTCTTTATTAAAGCTATTAGCATTACAAATAGAATACGTCGTATTCCTCCCTTTTCTAATGGTAGGCATCTATTCACACTTAAACGTATTTAACTTAAGTTTCTTACCGTTGAATACATTTGAGGTTCTATATACGATATAATTTCCATGTGTTTCTAATTATTCTAAGTTATATAATTATAAATATTGAAAGGTTCACACATTCGAATTAGTTTTGAATTTCTTGATAACAGCAGACAAGGTGTAGTTTCTGTTAACATCAATCACTGCATCGCTCCGTCTCTCAGCATCTTTTCCCATTTCAGAAAGGTGTTGGCGACACCCCCGATTCTTACGCATACGACGGTGCACGAAACAAGAAATGGAATGTCAATTCTCTTAAATACGGAGAGGTACGAAAATACAGAAAATTCAACTGCTAATAGCATTTAATTTTGCTTATACTGGAAATACTTCGTTGTTTTTAATAACACGAACATTTGTTGATGTATTATCATGAATTTGATTAATTTAAAAGACGAGGTTTATTAAAATAGGAAAATAACAGATTGTTAACTTATAATTCATTCCCGATAAAATAGTTAGTTGCTGTACGGATACTAGGTACCGACTGCACTCTTCATTATTAGTTCAAAGGGTGTTAAGCTTGATCTAGACTAGCTTGTTGTCATTCATAAGATTGTCCGAGTGGGTTCGAGCGGTATTGACAATCGTCTGATGATTTGTCTTCTATGTGTTACATAATATACATAAAAAAGTGTGCTGAGGGTCAAAGTCCATCTTGCTGTATTTGTACTTGCTGATACTGGGCTGTACTTGCGCCACTCTAGGTATATTTATGTGAATTGTTATCTAACTTTTACGTTTTGAACTTTGGCTTGGACTGGTTTGTAATTTGTGTGCTGCATATAGTCATGTTATTCATATCAAGATTGATATTGTATTTCTTAATTGGTAATAGTACTAAAGGAAGGCTTGGACTGCTGTAATCATTGGAAGGTTTTATGATCTGTTGAAACAAGGGTTTTTGAATATTTTAGACATATTTATGAGAGTTTTGATCATTCATTCTGACCCTCCTATTCCCTTCATGTTACATTTCATTAGTTTAAACTCAATTTAGAATTCGAGTAGTAAGCTAGAGTAAGAAGTAAGTCGACCTTGATAAATGAGGACTCTGGTACTTGGCTAATGTCGTAACGTTCATTTTGGTAACTATTTGTAACTTTTTAGTTATTCCCATCATTTTGAGCGACACTATTCTTGTAAATATTTGTTGGTTTAACAAAAACATTATTGTAGAAATATAGAATTGTTATACTAGGAAATATTTATACGCACGTAATATTGGTAATTTATATTTTGCAAGATTTATCTGGAAACACAAACACATTTTTATTGTTGCAGCATAATTTTACAATTATATAATTAGTACCGCGAAATAATTTATTTTACTATTTTTAATATCGACATTACATTGTTTTTATCTTAAGTTAAGTGTATCATTTTACTTTAAGTGATACGAAATGAAAAAAATAATCTTTTATGTTTAGAGCTGTTACAGAGTATTATTTGCCCATAAAACGAGAGTAATGGTCATGTGGGGGTAATATTTTGTTGCTCTTCCGTGGAAATTATGAAATTTTGTTTTCTCTTATTCACTTCGGGCTCAATTATCTAAAAAATATTGCTACTGAAGTTAATTATAATCATCACCATAAACAAAATATTAATTGTTACACATCAAAAAATTCAAAAATCTTTACAATAACTAGTTATTTAAAACATTGTATTGTCCTAAATACCTTTTTTTTAACAGTTTAGCAGTATTTTATATCAAATTCATGTAATTCTTACTCTACTATGGATTTGTGTTGTTTACAAAGTCTTCTACGTCATTTCCGTTTCAGTCGTGGCTTAGTGATGACGTCATAGGTTGTGCTATCGATTGTGACGAAGGCACTGTGGAATTTTTCAGGTAAGTTGAATCAATCCCTATTTTAAACTTTTTTCTTCAACTTTGTAGTTATTCATATGATTAAATTAATTCGATTCTTAATTTGAGGAGGTAAAATTGGGACAAAATTCCACTATATTTGAATTACGTTACTATTAAATTCTTTTTAATAATATTGTAGCCTTTTGGAAATAATTGTATTCAAGCATTACGACCGCAGATTGCTTTCTGCTTTCATATCTATAATTTTAATTTGTTTTTATTTTACTGTTAGTTATGGAGACATTCGTTTTTATCAAGAGAAATCGCGACTGTTGTAATGCTTTCATAAAAAATATAACTTTGCTATGTTAGTAACCTCGAACTAGTACAAGTACAATGTTGTTATATAATTGATCAATAATGATTCATACTTCAATGTAAGTTTAGTAGGAAGGCCAGTATTGCAATTAATATTATCAGAATTTCATGAAAAAGGTATCGAAAGTTTAGGGTTTATTATAGCTGAAATCTATCTATGAATATTGTATTCTAATGTGTTTTATGTTGTATAAATTCATGCAATTATACTTTGTATACGAAGTTGTCATTTAGTGGTTTATTTATGTAACCATTATATCCGCCTATATTGAAACTTTTATACAAATCTAATTACAAGTTATTAATTAAAAATTGCTGGGTGTATTACTAAGTTTTTTAATAATATATAAAAGAAGGGTTCAATTGTCCGGATAATTATATTCATTTTATTGAGTACATTAAATAATACGGAATCAGAATATGACTGAATATGGAAAAGTTCACTTTTAAGGCTCGGGATACGTTTTAAGATTCGAGGTACATACTATATAATATTGTCTTGAATTTGTGAAGACATTACACGTCTTACACATAATATTACGTACTGGGTTGCCTTTCCACACTATTGTAACAGATATATGCATTATAATCAGATGTACATATAATATTTAAATGTATTTATTTCTACAATTATGAATTTGCCAAATGCAATATTCATTGGAAAATATATAATTTCATTTATCTTCGGATCAAATGAAGTCTTGATTAAGTGAAAGATATACCCAACTTAGTATTAAACGTATATCTACATTGAATTAGTTTATTTTATAATGTGCCCTCTATATGTTTGGCTGTTCATGTTAAAAAATCCTAAATTTTGAATTAGGATATACGTTGTAAGTTTTTGTTTGATGATCCTGTTTGTTTAAGAGTCTAAGATCTTTATGCTTCATCAATATCTCATTTTACTTTCTAATGCCTATAGTTGTTTTGTTGACATTATAGTTAGCTTGAGAGTTATAAATGTCAACTCGGTCAACTACAAGAGTACAAGGCAATACTTTAAGTTGAGAGATAATGTTTAAGAATTCAACTGTTAACGTTGTGAAATAGAATAAATTTCAAAGGATAATAATCTTTTTATTGATATAAATAAGAGTAACTGTTCGCTTTTAATTGTAATAACCAGCGTCATGATACTAAGCGCCTTAACGCTTTATATTTGCATCGTATTTTTTAATTTTTATATTGACATTGCGTGCTTTAATGTTCTATTTAATTATTACTTTTCAAAGAGGTTGTAATCGTATATTTCTTGTGAAATAAGTTTTGCAATGCGAGTTGTAACTTATCCATAGCATAATGTGCTGCGCTATTGTCATATTCGTAAAGGATTCAGTGTCGTTTCTTTATAAATTCTAACTGCATTGTATGATTGCATCGGTATATTTTAATTTGAGGTTTAATATTATCTGCAAAATCAACAAGTTGACGTATAATTTGATATATTTGTTATTATTTTCTAATTATTTTGCTTCTTTGTTTTTTTAAATATATACCCAGCATTTTATCAAATAAAATCTTTGGCTGACAACTATCATATTTTACAAAATAGAGAAAATAATGACAAAATCATCCAAGTATGCTTTTTTAGTTACTATATATTGAACATACTATAACGTATTATTTATTAATATAAATTACTTTTAAATGAATTTCTTTGTTGTACTTTAGGAATGAAATAGTCTGGTAGGTTAACAAAATAATGTTAATTTTTTTTTAGTTTGTTATCGTGGTATCGCTGTTTTAACAATGTTGGTCACATTTTATACCTTCCACACAGTAAATGCAGTATATATTATAGCTATAGTATATGATGATATATATATATATATATATATATATACAAGAGTCAAATCTAAAAGATTAACAGCTCCTGACATTGATTGAAGCTCTAGATCTTTGTTTATTTCTGTATCTAACATGGATAACGTATTGATTTTCTCTTCTTTATAGTTGAAGTTGATTGACAGTCAGGTTTTCTATAAATTACAGAAGACTCTTACGAATCCTGAGTTTGTTTACAAATGTTCTGCAACTCACGTTGTAGATATTCCTCTTCTTTAAAGCTATAAATAAAACAAAAAACAATTATTTTTGTCAGTATCTCGATACTGCATATTTTGTAGAAACTTGATTTTCTGTTTCTCAAAAATGTTATAATACTTTTAGATATATTATTTCGTTGAAAATGTTTCTGTATGTTTATACAACTAAATATGTAACACTTTGAGTGTGTGGCATTTATTTGAAGAAGTTTTAGAGCTCGTGCGTGATTATGTATACCAGGCATAATAAAGTTGTTTCCATTTGGTCAAATGAGTATGAAAAGCAAACAAAAAACTGAGCAAAATTATTGATCGGATAAAATAAGTAGGTATACAACACCCTAAAACGCTTTAATTAAACACTGAAATTTTTGTTAACGTAATTATTTAATTTAGTTTACCATTTTTAAACATGAGTTTATAAACAATAATATTAACAGCGGCACACAGTAAGTGTAATTATATAGATGTAAATAGTATATATAAATAGTTTAACCATGCTACACCACTTAAGCAATCATTTACGGTCTGGTTTAGACACTTTTAGTCCATTTTAATAAATTTTCCGGCAACAGTATCCATTATATCAGCAATTACCGACCATTTCCTCAATTTTTTCTGCATCAGTTGGGGTGGAATTGTAGCCTGGTTTATGTGAGATGTAACTCACTCACTCGCTCGTCTACATTATTATTCTGCCTTCTGGCATTCGAAGGAATAACAGAGTAATTATTTAGACTTCCAAGGAGTTGCCCATAACAAGACATTAATAAAAACTGAATGTCCTCTGAGGGAATACTTCAATATAACATAGTGTGCAATTGTGTGCAATTTAAATAGGTTAACTACATGCAAATTTTAATGTTCTTAATTTGGTTTGGTAGTTTCAGAGGTTTGTCAGACTAGTAAGTAGATATATGCATTAAAATAAATATATGTAAATGAACAACTGTCTCAAAGATTAATGATTTGAACGATGGATTCATTAAAATGTATTTTAGGGTTGTCCTACATCGTTAATAATTCAGAAGACTAAAATATATAACCTGATATAATATTAAACTCTGTTAAAATTAATTGTAAGAATAAAGATAATTCTAAATAACAGCAATAATTAATAATTTATGGTAGCATTTAATAGCATTAAATGAATGTAGAATACAATAGCTGAATAAAATAGTTAACTGTGTAGTTGTTTTTAAGTTACAAACAAAAATATTTATAATGTTTTCTCTATTTAATGATTTAAATTAATATTCGCCATCAAAAGAAATCAAAAGAAAAAAAGTTGAATAAAATTTCGTATATACCACTATATTAAAACACAAAACCAACGGATGTGCAAGATAGAGAGAAAGCATTATTAAGGTATATAAACCATAGATAAAAAAAATGTGCTTCCTCAATGGATATAACAGACAAGAAGAAAAAGTGATAGATAGATGTAATGAGTCTGTGTGTGTAGAATATATTTTATTTAAGAAGCGATAAAGAAAGAATCATGGCCTTTGAAGAAGTTATCTTATAACGAATTGTACGGCTTTTGCAATAGTTTAGTGTTATCTTAAAATGTTGGCGTTGTATCTGCTGTCGTCCTTATTCGTGTTATACATTTTATGTTATATTATATATAACTATTTGTAAACGAGAATTATCTTTGTTTGCATTTAATTTTATTTAGAGTTTATTTTTTATTCCTTATTATTATGCCATTTAAAACACTCTATTTAGGAATTATTAAATATTTATTTCTTATATATTTTCCATTATTTCTGAAGTTATCTTTGGTGGTTAATAACTCCCCGCCCCCCTCCAGGAATGGCACGTCGCTCGGCGTCGCCTTCAACGATATCCAGTTGGGCCCGGGAATCGCCTACTTCCCCGCGATCAGTCTTTCACACGGAGAAATTATCACCCTCAACTTCGGTGCTACTCCGCTCATGTAAGGAGACGGATGCGTATGTCATGTGATGCTAGTAATTAAGTTGCTCCCCTCATTAATTATGGTGTAATGGATGTGTGTCAGCACTGTAGTTCTCCTCATCTGGTGGATAGTCTGTGTCTACACAGTTATAATATTATTCCCTGACGTTTTGTGTGTCACGTGATTGTTCTGAATAATACACTCTGAATAATCGTGCATGTTATTAAGTCACTTTAATTGGGTGAAATTTTGAATGAACTCACTTTTATTAAATATTTGAACACCCTTCTCGAAAGTCACTTATGCATAATTAAAATCATAACATTTCTTGCAATAATTACAAAGTATATTTATAATTAAGTTATTAAATCGGACGAAATTCAGTATTTTTGTATTCGTTTGTGTCCTCTAAAACCGCAGGATTTAAGCTTTTATTTTTAAGAACTTAAAACCTTGTTGAATTCTTGTAGATCTCTTTGTGAAAGTTAACATTTCCGATACATTAAACATATCTGAATCTTGCATATACAATTTACCCGTTATTTATTTATACTATACCGTATATTAATTAAGCATTTATATAATTCTTTGTAGATCTGATAATATAATGGTCACATTTATAATGGTATTGTTCTGGTTAAACTCACACTGACTAGGTAAGGTATCTAGAAATCCCTCCGGCCCTGTCACCCCATCAGGTACACATACGAGGGCTACAGTCCCCTGCAGTCGCCCCCGCTGCATCTCATGGGGCGATCGAGTGTTCTCTTCGGCTACTGGGAGCGACTTCTGCCCATGACCGTCGACTCGGCCAAGGTAATTGAGAGAGAATGAGATGAGGAAAGTCACTGTGTTGGAAGTTTTGATAGATTATAATATAGAGCTTCTAGGACATGCGTACACTATACTTGTGTTCTGCTATGTTATTAGACTGTTAATGTTAAGTCATCATATTATTATAACCAGAGAAGATAAACGAAGGAACAATTCCATTATTTCAATACAAACGGCTCAAACATATATTTTATTGAGGAACCTATTTAATCTTGTATGCATTACTTACATATTGATTATATTCAATTGTAATAGATATTTAACTTTTTTTGCAATTTTTTTACAACATAATATTATGTTTTTGATGGTTGTAACCATTTATTGATGTTTATAGTGGCTTTATCTATATAATATCCTAACTATGTGACTAAATATCACTGCTCTAGACCGACATTTCAGTATACTATTGTCTATTCTTATAATATGACTATTCTCATTGTTTACTCATCGTGCTCTCCTAATAATTCTTCCTGTACAGTTTTGCACAGAAACATATTTAAAGTTTGTAGGCATAATAGGAATCGATATAGTGTTCCCTTCACTTATGTAGATATTCTTTTTGTGTGTTTGTCCTCAGATGTATTGATCAATTAACGGAAGAAGAATATTATTTATTATTTCTGTTGTTATCTTGACCAATGAATTAGATGCAATCCAGCTGTTAGGGCTATGATCAGGGATGTTTACCTCATATTGTGATTTTTACCTCACCATGTGACGTTTACCTCACGCACTTTA
>JAUZND010000480.1:0-14109 GCA_034780555.1 Coelogynopora nodosa | reverse complement strand
TCACATCATGTGGTTTTTGCTGGTGGATATCCCCGAATTACTACCTCTGATGTTTTACTATTCAAATTGCTTTTTTTTGACGATTTGTTTGGGTTTTCAATAACCACTACTTGCATTCCAGTCATCAGTTGTAGGGAGACTAGAGTACCTGATGAGAGCTGAATAACTTGAAACCGGTAGTGCTCTGTCTCTCCGCTGTTTGTACAGGCTCTGCGCTTAGTACTTACTTTTTATTAATTAAATCTATATTCCATGCACTGAAAAGATGGCTTTTTAAACGTCAGCTTCAAAAGTTGTCTGACCAATATATGTACACATGATGCAGCATACATGAGAAAAAAGCGAACATTAAAAGCAACAAGAACTTTTCTGTTCAGCACTGCACGCCACAGTTAGCACCAATTGGTTCTCCGCTAAACAAAAAGAAGCCTAACATGTGTAGCTGCTCCTTACAATCGTCGCGTTTTATCGAATTAGTTTCGCTTGATGTAATTGCTGCTTCAGACGATAATGATAATCGATGAATAATAATTATTAGCAATTGTTAAACAGTTTGGCGTAGGTAATATATGCGTGTTTAGGCGTATACAATATATGTGAAGAGAATGTGAGAATACGGAATGTGAAGAAAGGCTGGAAATAATGGTGTTGATGCGAATATGTCTTTTGAGCTGTAAATTAATACGATAGTAAACGTTATTAAAGATATGTCCCTTCGCAAAATATTGAGAAACATTTATTACAAGCTATGCCTTATAATGTTCGTATAATTTACAGCAAAATTCTGTGAGCAACCTGAAGCAACTCACTAACTTCAAAGCCTTTCATTCTCTCGGATTGCTTCATAAAAATAACTTTGTTTTGACTGCTGTTGTCTTCTTTTATTAACGTAGGAGGAACTTCACGCAGTATTAACGTAGGAGGAACTTCACGCAGTATTAACGTAGGAGGAACTTCACGCAGTATTATGTAGAAAAGCAAAGATCGAAAGTTGAAAATATACTAATACATCGTCGCGCTTTTAGTTTATCAAATTTATTTATCAATTAATTTTATTTATTTATTATTTATTTATCTATTAATTTATTAACATTTATTTTATCAAAATAATTGTTTTATTCAAAATGAAAATTTAGTTTAATGACCTTTATAATTCAATAAAGTAACTATCGTTATTTAATTACTTATAAATAACCTTTTTTCGAGTAAGCTTATGATCTTGCGAAACTCCAATCTTGATCTCTCTCTCTCTCTCTCTCTCGATATTTATATTGATATATTATGAATATATTTTTATTGTGCATTTTACTTCTTTTGTTGTTTAGATGATTGATTGGATGTAGTTCAGTTAATGTTGATGTTATATAGAATAATTTCACTCATTTTCTCTCTTTATACACAAATTCCGTTCACTGAAATTGAAAGTCACTTGAGAAAAAAGTTTTACTTACTAATAATGAATCATGCATTAGAAGTTGAGCATAGAAAAATCGGAGCGCATTGAAGCAACAGTGTCCTATTTCAAGGCTCCTTTAATTTAAATATATACAATAGATACAGTACATATCGCATTTATTTTTATTTACATTTGTTAACTTGGGCAATCCCATCTAGGCGCGTGCATCATCGATCTTCCTCTGGAATGGAACTAAAAAAACAATTAATGTCATCTGATCAAGGCAACTCTGGAAATACAACACGAACACGGGATTGTTCTCCTCTCCAGAGAGACTATTTATTTCGCTTTTTATATAACTTAAAACTGAGTTGTTGGAGACAACATAGAAGAAGAGGGGACTGGAGTGAACTGAACTTCACCAGAATAGCAGTTGCAACCAGAACCAGGTGTATAACATTATATATTCAACAAGTACCGTAGTTAGGCTCATTAATGAACAACATAATGTGAGGTATTTATTAAGAAAAAAAAAAAAAAAACTATAAACGGATGCACTTATTGTATAGTAATTATAAAACTGGTTCTGAATGTTACCTAACGTCCTAGTTTATTTATGTTAACCTAATCTCCTTCCTCTTGATCAAACAGAGATATCTGCAATGCTGGAAAAGTGGGTACAAATTCAGACAAATAGTTCTGTACAAAAGTATCTAACAACGAATGGGGCGTTGCATTTCCGACACTTTTTGTCTAGACTTATTTTTAATCAAAATGACATGCGCTCCCTTTTAATGTATCGAAAGTTTGTTTTGAATACTTTTAACTTCTGTGATCCCTTTGTCCCGAATTTAATTTGAAATGACCATTTTTCCGTGCCGATCAGAGTGTGACAGAGTGGCTTAATTTCAATCCAAGTTTTCTATCGTTTGCAAATCTAGGTTTAAAAAAGCATTCGGTCATCCCGTGATCAATTTAATTAGGCGAAAGGTAGATTCATAAAGCAAAAAAATCAGTAGCAGCAATAATTACGCACGGCTATACTGCTTTACCCAGGGAGAGTTTATATGCGATGAAACGATGCAATGGTATAAAGCGGGTAAGCATACAATAATAGTAACTCAGTTGAGTGAACTAAAATGAAGAGTATTACAGTGAAATGAAGTCAAGTGAAGTCAAGTGAAGTCAAGTGAAGTCAAGTGAAGTTAAATTAAGTGAAATAATGTGAAGTAAAGTAAAGTTGAGTGAAGTGGAGTGAAGTGAAGTGAAGTGAAGTGAAGTGGAGTGAAGTGTAGTGAAGAGGAGTGAAGTGTAGTGAAGTGAAGAGGAGTGAAGTGTAGTGAAGTGGAGTGAAGTGAAGTAAAGCGGAGTGAAGAGGAGTGAAGTGAAGTGGAGTGAAGTGTAGTGAAGAGGAGTGAAGTGAAGTGAAGTAAAGCGGAGTAAAGAGGAGTGAAGTGAAGTGGAGTGAAGTGTAGTGAAGAGGAGTGAAGTGGAGTGAAGTGAAGTGGAGTGAAGTGGAGTGAAGTGAAGTGAAGTGGAGTGAAGTGTAGTGAAGAGGAGTGAAGTGCAATGAAGTGAAGAGGAGTGAAGTGAAGTGAAGTGAAGTGTAGTGAAGTGGAGTGAAGTGTAGTGAAGTGGAGTGGAGTGAAGTGGAGTGAAGTGGAGTGAAGTGAAGTGTAGTGAAGTGGAGTGAAGTGTAGTGAAGTGGAGTGAAGTGGAGTGAAGTGAAGTAAAGCGGAGTGGAGTGAAGTGAAGTGAAGTGAAGTGAAGTGAAGTAAAGTGCAGTGAAGTGAAGTGTAGTGAAGTGAAGTGAAGTGAAGTGAAGTGAAGTGAAGTGAAGTGAAGTGAAGAGAAGTAAAGTGAAGTGAAGTGAAGTGAAGTAAAGTGAAGTGAAGTGAAGTGGAGTGAAGTGAAGTTTTGAAAATGAAAATAGAAAGTTTTGGTGCGATATGATTAGGAACACACATTAATGGAATAAATGATAAGAAATTATACAGATGATACAAAATCCAGTGAAAATTTGGTTCAGAGAAAAGCACGATGGGAGGGTCGGGGCATCACTAAATGTGTAAGTGTGAAGCGGTGGCGGCATATGATCAAAATAAATTACTACTAAATCGTTTAGTTTAACGAGAAAAAAACTGTGATGTTTTCTCAGAGTTATAAAAATTACCTTCGGGTGTTTTTAGTGGACAAAGTATTCTACATAATTGTCTGTGATCACATAATCTTTCGGATCAATATGACTTGACATGTAAGGTAGATGTAGTAGAGTATCTACAGTAATTAAAATTTGACGAACAAAATGTTTGATATTATTGTTATTTCAAAGATAAATATATACATTGATCTATGGATCAATAGGTGCAAAAGATTTATTTGTATGTTGTTTTGGTTTTTAAAACTACCTTATTCATAGTGCAATTAATATTTTTGAAACTTTGTAATTTACTTAGTAAACATTTTGTGTTGGCATGACATTAAGAAAATAAAGACCCACGGTTCCACGACATTGATAAAAAATGGTATTACCAATATTTCGATACAGTGTAGAGGACAGAAGTGAGAAGTGGAAGTTAAATACGATGAAGTTGAGAAAATCAATAATATTAACAAAGTGAACAGCCAATGAAAATGTAGACAAATCTAGTTGAGTTTTCAAATGTTTTACGTCTGTATATAGGTCATCTTTATTTTATAAATACATGTAATTCACAAAATATGAATGCATTTGGTATATATATATATATATATAAGTAACAACCCTTTTTGATAAACCTTTTCATAACATTGGTCATATTTTATTAATATGAAATTAATTTATTTCATTTATTATGTTTTTTTTATTAGTTCAGGATTTATATTTTTGCCAATTTATTATAAAATACTTCAACATTTTTAAGTAATATAAATAATTTATTGCATAATTATATCCTAGATCTTTTACGTAACCAAATAAAATAAATTTTTTATCGTATAATATGATTTCTATTGTAAGAATTAATAAACTAAATTTCAAACATGTTTTACCCATCAAAAATCATCATCTAGTAAAATTGGAAGCCAACATTTGGATTAAAACATGTTAAAATAGATTTTACGTTCATCCAATAGAGCCGTTAACAAAACTAATTATATATATTTTATCCAACAAATACAATAATGTCAAAAATTATGTATTCTTGAAATATCACTAACTTGATGTTTATGGCGTGAAATACATTGTGTTGTCATACAGTTGTTAACCCTTCGTACGTGAACATACTTTGTAGGGTTTGCTACGTAGAGGGGGGTATTTTACATCCCCCTGGAAAACCAAACTTCCTATCATCCGATTAAGCTGAAATTTGGTATACAGATACCTACTAAAGACTTGTCGAGCGATTTTAATTTTCAAAAAATAATAGATTGTTATAATTGTTATGACCTGATTACGTCATAAACTTCAGTTAGGAAAACTATATTGGAAAATAATCACATATGAAATATATTGACCAATATATTATATAACTTTTGTTGATTCTTGTTGATTCTTTTTGCATCTGATTTCAGATCACAAGATATATATTTTTTACATCTTTTTGATAATTATACTAATTATACAAATAAGCTATAAGTAGTATTAATGCTATTTGAGTATTATTTTAATTTGTTTGTGTTTTAATAAATAATTTTATTATTTATGTTAAAGGGATATAATTTACGATTAACTTATTTATTCTATTAATATAACAAGTTTTACCTCCTAATATCATCGGCAAGTATGAAAACCGAGGGTGTTATAAAATCGATCAATAATAACTCCATTTTTTCAACAATTACATTTGTTACTTTTTTTAGTTAGAGAAAATTTCTTTGAAAATTGAAAAAAATGGCATAATCCTCCACTTACGAAGGGTTAACCAAGCGATTTTATAAATTAACATTTAATAATATTTTTATTATTAGAAACGTAAACATTTAGGCTATATAACAGGATGAAACAAGTATTAAGATCTTTAAAATATTTGCGATACAATAAACGATACAATTCTCCAAATAAGGAACGACACACAAATAAAAAAATAAGTACATGTTAATCAGCAAAAAACTTATATTAATATTAGCCAAAATGCCAAGGTGTTAGCTCATAACATAATATAAATTATATATAGTATATACCGTAAATTGTGTTATCTCTTACGAAAATAATATTTGATTTAGGATGACTACGTTTTTCAATTGTTTAAATATAATTTATACCCAGATCCTACAGACAGGTAAATTGATAACTAAAAGAAACCACATATTAATATAACAAACGTTATAGATAGTATCTTGGCAATTTAGTTATATGTACTGTAATTTTCATTAAAAACACAATTTACGTTACATCTTTTCTTTTGAGGTATGAGAAACACCATTTTGCCATATTGGCTAATATAATAATAATAATAAATACTATTTTTGAAGTGTAAGAAATGTCTAATTTTAGATTATTCATTTATGAACGATGATTTGATTATCAACATATGTCAATAAACTTGCTTTTTGAAGGTACAGATTTAATTCATGTATACAAATCATAATACAAAACATATTCAAACTTATAAAAAAACACATACACTCACAGTCTTTCTAATTCTTAATTACCGCAGAATTTCCTTCTTTGGAAGATTATTCTCAACCAATTTGTTTTCAAAGGATGTTAGGGATGCATGGAGAGTTTATTTTCTGTTAAATCGATTCCCAAGACACTCCTCAAGAAACTGAAAACAATTGACATATAAAATAAAACTTTATAGAATTACGAAAGATATTAAAAAATAAATAAATAATTTGATTATTGTAGATATGTCATATTATTTGAAAAGATTTCTGCGCGGAATAAATTTGCTCTGACAATTTTGAATGAACATCCTTCCTCCAGGCCTAATATTTTAATGCATATATTATTGTTGCAAATTGTTACAAAAATTCGCTAATCCGTGTAACTTTCTCATTCTTGCGTAACGAAATTTAAAAACTATTTTAACCCTTCTTACGGGAAAAGCTGGGTATGCCCTTTTTAAAAAAAACAAGTTTTTGATTGAACTTTATAATGTATGACTATTATTTTTTTACTCAGTTCCTAAACTACTTTTATCAAACTAAAAATATAACAAATATAATTTCGAATATTTTTACATACTAACTTTTTGTTGTTATTTTTTATCTATTTTAGTCCCCCTCCCCTGGGTTTTCATACTTGCCGATGATATTAGGATCTAAAACTAGCAACATTAATATATAAAAATAAGTTAAATGTAAATGTTATCCATTTAACTTGAATAATAAATTTATTTATTAAAATAACTAGCTATTGAAAGGAATAATCACATAGCATTTATACTACTTATACCTCATTTATACAAGTAGTATAATTATAAAAAGTTATCAATAAATATAGATTTTAGGATCTGAAATCAGATTAAAAAAGAATCAAGTGAATTAGTTGCTTTGAACAAAAAGTTATAGCATATATAGGTCAATATATAGCATATATGGTTATTTCCTTATAGTTTTTCTAACTTGAGTTTATATTACGTAATCAGGTCATAAAAATAATACCAATTTATTAATTTTTTGGAAAATAAAAATCGCTTGACAAGTTTTTAGGAGGTATCTGTATACCAAATTTCAACTTAATCGGATGATAGAACGTTTGGTTTTCCAGAGGGAGGTAAAATAACTTCCTCCCCGTAGCAAACCTTAAAACGTATGTCCATGTACGAAGGGTTAAGTACAATGCAAGTAAGTATAGAGGGCATCACGTTTTGTGCTTAAAAAACTAGTTTTATTTAGTTTTTCTACGCTATTGTGCTAGCCAATTAAATATAGATACTGTCATAGAAATATAAATAGTTTTATTTCTATGGATACTGTTAATTGATTGATTGGATATATAGTATCAAATATGAAGAGAGAATTCGTGTCTGGATAAATAGAATTAGCCTAATGAACTTATTTCTACTTTATTTTGTAGTAATAATTGGGGATATGCTAAACCGCAATCAATTCTTTAAAATAAAGTGTATTATTATCATTGCATTGTATTATATTTTGAACGATATTTGTAAGATTTTTCATTGTAAATCGTACTGAAAATTGTATAGAGTGCTACGGTTCACTATCAATTATAAACAACAAGTGAATTAGATAAAGATTACAGTCACAGTTTAGTTATGGTTTTGAGTTTAGGGTTTTATAATTTTGAGTTGAAGTAAAAGTATAATGCACAATTCATCCAAAAGGAAAATTACACAAAACGGTCTTAATTAATGCCTAAATTTTAAAATTAATAGCATTCCGTAATTTTTTACATGTTAGATCTATAGCTATATTTTACAGGGTACTGCACGTATACTCCCGTTTTTTCCTTATTTATTTATGGACACAGTTTATATTAATATCGTGCGAATTCACACAATTTCTAAGCTGCTTGTGTCACCTGTCACGTTTACAAGAGGTTTGTGTCACCTGTCACGTTTACAAGAGGTTTGTGTCAACTGACATATTACAAGATGTTTATGTCAGTTAATACTAAGTCATTTAGATTTTGTGTCAATCCCGACTCGAATAGAAGTGTCCCCAAACATGTCGAAACAAAAACAAGATGTCAAACCGTTGTCGTATTCGGTATGCGAATTCAAAATTTTAATTATGATACACCATTTAAAGTTACAATAAATGTAATTTTAAATAACTTATTACCATTACTTTCAATCAATACTTACTATCAATATATATAAAATAATGATACCACAATAATGTAAATAAATTTGTAAATTCGAATCAGAGGGCATACATATTTAAATCATATATTATATAGCATATGATGCATTTCTACAATTTCTATAGTTTATTATACATATTAATCGCCATAATCATTTCACTTTTCGTAAGCCTTATTAAGTTGACTTATTATTTCAACTTATTATCACTTATCATGTTACTTGTTAAGTATACTACTAAGTCACTTATTAAGTATACTCACTAAAGTCATATATTAATTATTGTAATTCAAAAGTTTACTTAAAGTGTACTTATAGTACATTGTAAGTATTACTAGTACTTAAAGTCACTTATTAAGTATTGTAAGTGTATCTCATTTCTGAATTTTGAAATTAAAGTTCTGAAATTTCTGGCCTGTTTACTTTGAGTAAGCAATTGTGCTACTGCATTAATATTAAAACATTGTTTACTTACTTTTATTTTCAGTTTGGTCCAACTTAATGGAGAATCTTTATTGATCTCATTGAGTAAGAAAAGTTTGAAAGCGATATTTTTTGCACAATTAAAATGTGTATACCAGCAAGCTTGTGGCGTTTGTTCTAATTTAATTAAATACTTTGAAAACATGGTAATCTTAATGGACACAATCAAGCACTAGAACTACGAGTGGTTCATTTGTATTTTTGTGAATGTTATTGGTCTTCAACTGGGTATGCAGTCTTGATTCACTGAGTACTGCTTTATGCTCACCCTATTGGAGAATAGAGCGGTAAAGCCACACTATCCGCAAATGAGTGGACTGCCAGAATGGAATTTGAGACTGGTAATTAGTTATATGGCCATCAGCCAATTGTGAAACACAATGAAACTTACCTGACAAGGTTAATTCAGGAATATTTTGGCTTTGTTTCTAAGATTATTTTTCTTAATTTATATTACAAAAATCCGAGTAGGTTATTTAAAATATTATATCATCGATATTGCATCGAGAAATACACTATAATATAAAAATATATCTTTCGATCATTTAATAAAGTTACTTATAACATTGCTGTAAAGTACATCAAAATTATATTTATTGTTTATAATTATTTGTAAATTTCGTAATAAAATACTTTTAATACCAAAATGAAACACACAAGTTTGTACACCTTTAAACATATGAATAAAATTTTAATTGTAAAAACATAAATTAATAATACAAAAAACATTTAAAAAAATTAATAAAAATTATTTTAAAATATTACATATTTAAATATGATATAAATTCTTTTCCATTTGATAAAGTTCGGTTCTCCAAATTTTAGTTTTTTCATTGGCTATATGGGATGGGAATGTAAATTAAGTCTGTGGTTACGGCCATTCGCCATGCCAAGTCAAACGCAATATTTTGGTTTCAACTCCTATTTTCATGTCAGTATGATACGTATGTAAGCTTATAAACAAATGACATGCCTCTGCGTTACATCTGTTGTCAATATTTTTTTATAAAGGCAATCGTATTACCTCCCACATGTGGGTCTCTTCCCATTTTGTTAGGGCCGTGTTGTATATCCTAATTTCACAACATCAACAACATCCTCGCCACCCACAACGTCAACAACTGCTCCAGCACCCACGACATCAACAACTACTCCAGCATCCACATCATCAACGACTGCTCCAGCACCCACAACATCAACAACATCATCGGCCCCCACAACGTCAACGACTGCTCCAGCACCCACAACGTCAACAACTGCTCCAGCACCCACAACGTCAACAACATCTTCAGCACCCACAACGTCAACAGCATCCTCGGCACCCACAACATCAACGACTGCTCCTGCATTCACAACAGTAACAACATCTTCAGTAAGTAAAACTTCAACAAAACCTCAAGTATCCTCATTCGTAAGTTTTTAAATTTAATATATAATATTTATAATAAATAATTTTGACCTTTTTGACCCAGATGACGAAAGTATAAATAAGGTACTTGCTTTTTTTCTAGATGTATTGTAAATGATTAGTTAACAAAGCGTGAAGTCACTATATATTTTTTTAACTTTTAAGAATTGTTCCCTTAATTGACCATTGGCGTTAAATCTAGAAAACTCAATTTAACATAATAATCTACTAGGCTACTGTATGTATGAAAATATACTAACGATTAATTAACTTATGTCCAAGATTTGTAAAAATAATTGTATATTATGTAACTCAGTCAAAATTAAATTATGTTTTGTTACCGCTAAATATAGATAAAAAAACATGCCACCTAAAGTCATCTTCGCCCTGTAGAAAATCTCTCATTAAGTATTTTTACTCCAAAATTTCGAAAATTACCAACCAATCAGTAATATCAAGGTTTAAATACATTTACAAAATGCATTGTAAATACATTTAAAAAAATTTAAATACAAAATTTATATAATTTCCTATCACTTCAAAGACACTGAGTTTGATTTTTTCACATAGAAATTTCTCAAAAGTATTCATCGATAATAATTCTCTTAGCATACATGTATTATTGATTTTATCAATATAATGCTTTATAGACGTTATTGATTTTTTCCTAATATGCCGCATATTGATTAAATTCATCGAGGTCGACGTTATCTAACAAATTACTATAGACTATATAAATGTATCTTTCAAGAATATTTTAAAATGATAACGTTCTTTTTAAAATTCCTTAAGCCTCTTCGCTATCGTCCGTGATCTACAATATCTTCCGTTTGTGTCGATATCGGCGATTGATTTCGATCGAACTGGTTGATTCTTCGCAGTATGTCAAATTTGCATGCACCACTCTTATGATCTCAAATAAAGTTTTAAAGTTTAAGTTTCGGTAAAGTCCTTAATCATATACTTTAGTTAAACCACGTCAAATTCAATTTTTTAATTTTTTAACACCATAAAATACTAGTTTATTGTGTATCATTCTTGTATATTTTGTTCGTTGTTGTGATTAGGCACTCACAATTAGCAATCAATTAATAAGAGTTTTATTTCCTGCAACGTTTCATACAACTTATTGATGTTACTGTTTTTCAGTCGCAGTTAACGAAAATGAAAATTTTAGAAATAATTCTTGTGACTATTCCTTCAATCCTCATTATTATGCTGCTTACCTGGCTGATTATCTATTTCATCAAGAAGTATTGTATAAAAGGCACTGACAGTGTCACAAATCAGGTGATCTTCGGGTATGTTAGTATGACTAATATTAATTATATTATCATTGTTTTAGTTTCTGATTTAATTGCAAATTCAGAACTATTCATCACTGATACGAAACTAAGCTTACTGCATAATTATTATTATAAGAATAAACTCAAATTATAATTAAATTTCAGTTACTTTGTAATTTGCTTGTATGAAAGAATGTTGCGTGTTTGTGACGTTCTTATAAGTAAACTTTTGACCGGACCCCTATCGATAATAACATAGTTCTCATGTCAGGAAATCACTAAATGACAAAAGTTTTTTAGCCATTTTCACGGAATAATAATTATAAAAACGTTTTTATAAATACTGCTTGTTGCTTTGTTGTTTTTAGTGTTAATGTATTATTATATGTTAATTATATTAATGTATAATAAACTAGTAATTGTTTAATTTAATCGTATTAAAATTAAAAATTAACATTATACAAGCTAAACAATTACAGCCAACGATTCAAGAACGCACCTTCGTCCTTGAACATACTTTATAGGGTTTGCTCCGTGAAGGGGCGTAGAGTATTTTACCCCTCCCCCCTCCCTCCCATTAGAAAGGCAAACTTCCTATCAGCTTAAATGTTGAATACGGTTACCCTTGACTGACTTGTTGAGCTGTTTTTGTTAAAAATAACAATTGATCAATTATTATTATTTTTATGACTTTATTACGCCAGACGTTCTAGCTTAGAAATACAAAAATTATATAGATATGCTATTTGAGTAGGCTAGTATTCTTTTTTATTTCTGAATATTTAGATAATATATTTTATTATTCATAATAAAATTATATTTTACTATAAACTTTTTTTCTATTAATATTGAAAATTTCACTTCCTAATATCATCAGCAATTAAGAAAACTAAAGGGGGGGTGGGGGTGGAATAAAATAGTACTATATAATAACACCATTTTCTCTGGTATGTTAAAACATTGAAACATCATTTTAGTTGGATAAAATTCATACGTCACATTTTTCGTTGAACAAAAAAATAGTATACCCCACCCCCTCCACAAGGGTTAAGAGGCCTACATTGACGCGAACATAGTTCTCATGTCAGGAAATCATTCAATCACAAAGGCTTTTTGGCCATTTTCACGGAATAAATCGATATTCATTTAATATTCGCTCCTTCAATTGTGTGAGATTGTTTGATGGTGTCCGTAATACTATTTGTCTCTGAGATAAACAAATGCAGAATAGTCCATATCGATATCTCTTAATTGTATATGTCAGTATTTCTAGGATTCAGTATTTACTAAATGTTCAGTAAACTCCTTCAATTCTAAAAAATTAATAAATAATAGGGTGTTCGAATGTGTGTCGTCAATAATGTTCTCACTCATGATTCCTACATGAAGGCATATAATGAACAGGCGGAAGTGAATACTGATCACACAAGATTTGCGTCTCGTAATTAATCATAATATCACGACCTTGCAATACAATAAACGCAGTTTATCATTCTTTAACATTTGAACACCCTTTACCCTCCATATTGTCATAATATAGCCTATATAATAATTTTATGTTTTATTATAATATTTAAATGTTTAAAATACTATAGTTTACAGTACATGTTCAATCGTATTCTTACATTATTGCTGCATTCTTATAAGTTGAGTTACATTCATGTATACAATTTACGTTACATGCTATACATGCTTGGAAGTGGCGTGTTTGTGTTACATCTTTGTTACGTTTTTGTGAGCAGCTTCTGGGAATTGGATAGCGATGCGGCAACCTACCATGATGACAAGAATATGGAAATAGAACCGCATAGCAGTGCAAAAAACGGATTCTCATATGAAGGAGAGAGTGTCGAGGGGATAGTCAATGATACAATGATCCCACCTTTTCCTGTTGCAGATGTGCCTGATATGTTGAGCAGCGCTGGTTCATAAGCGTCCTTGGAGAATGTAAACCTGTAGTATGGCTACAATATGTTGACGACAGTTTGTGAGTGTGGTTGTCTGTTTGTACACGGTGCAGCTACGTTGCCCAAAACTGTTCTGTTCTGTGTATACTGTAAATCATACTGGCCACATTATTGTGTCATTTATTCTATACCTGAACATAGAATAGACAGGAATAAAGTACCTTGTTTATAAAAATGAATAATTTCAAAATAGTATTTGTAGATAAAATGCATTATTGTATATAATATTGTATTATTTCATATTATTTAATATTTAAGTATTTGAATATATTATCTGAAGAACTTTAAATGTTAAACAGACTCCATCTTCCTGTCTTAAACTTTGGTAATTTTTTCATTTAAAAAATATTTGCGAGAAAAAAATTGTAGAATAATTTTTTTTAAATCAACATTTATTATATTATATAGATTTTATGAATATTATTGTAGCATACCAATGTTGAATAAATATTTTAATATTTTAAGCAATTAGCATACTATTATAGTATTGATTAAAATAAAATGAATTCCTCAAGGTGTTAAGTTCTAGAACTACTGCAATTCGTGTATATTCCTTTTTTGGTACATATTTTAGCTTTAAGTTAGGTATTCGTAACTATTGTATCTAACAATTATATAGGCTACATTCTCAGTTTTGATCATTTCTTCTTTTTACATTAGTATTTTGGTTTTATAACATTATTGCCTTGTTTATAGGTAACTTAATGGTAATTATAAGCATTACTAGTTTAATAAAATGTATTTACAAGTTGAGCCATTTTATTATTGTACAATAGTAGTCGTATGGAATGTGGCTTTCTACTTCAGGGGGGGGGGG
>JAUZND010000479.1:0-14110 GCA_034780555.1 Coelogynopora nodosa | reverse complement strand
AGAATCCTTGAATTTACCCGTGACCCCATGAGAACCCTTGAAGTCACCCATGACCCCTTGAGAACGCTTGAAGTTACCCATGAGAACCCTTGAAGTTACCCATGACCCCATGAGAACCCTTGAAGTTACCCATAAACCAGTTGAATTTTGAAAATTTAATTATTACTTATTTATATTTTTATATTACTGAAATAAATATTTTTCAATTAAATATTTTAATGTGTCTGTTTTGTGTTCAACTGGAGTCTTCAAAATTTTCATAACTTTTCAAATTTTAAACATTGACTTTAAAACTGTACATAATTTAAATGATAATTAATCTATTAATAGATTTTAACTCCAATGTTGATTATTATTATGCATGTTAGTTATCAATTTTATCGGTGAAAATTGGACCCCCTGAAAACACCACGACCCCTCACAAAAAGGACTTTTATTTATTATTTTTAAAGTTTTTTATATTAGGTGCACCATTGAATATTTGTTTATGTTAAAAATATCATTTGTTAGGCAGTTATTAGGTGTAACTGTTACATTAGTAGATTAACTTTAAATCCGAATTTTAATAAAATGTTTGGTTGTACAATTAATAATAGCCGCATAATTTTGTGGCTAAATTATAATGTTGAATATATTTGATTGATCCGTGTAGTTTGGTCACGATTGTTCTCTCATGCGTTCTAATATTCTGGTTGTCACTCACAATTTGTTGATTTGTCTTAAAGTAAACATTTATTTGCTGTTGCTAAAAAGTCAAATTTAATGCGCGTTAGTTTCCAAGTTTGGATCTGGTTATGTTAACTAATCGCTTAATTAGCATAAAAAAGCTGTAATCTTGAAATCTCGAATGAGGTCCGATTATACGAGTATCTTGCTGATTAGTTGACTTTATTTATGAACCAATTTTTGTCAGCTCAGAATGGTCAAATAGTCTTGTGTATAATATTTATAACTATTACCATATTTATTATAATTCCTAAAGGCCTAGGCCCACTAAGCGCGACGCGACGAAAAACCACGTTCTATTATGCCTCCATAGAGATATGTGTCAATCTATATGAACAGACCACGCATTATATCTGTTTAACTACTTCAGCCCGGTGTCACCTATAGATTGGGGAGATAAGTATGCAGATAGCTGTTGTTTGTTCCCGACCAATGCTTACAGGCTGTGTTACTGAGGTGCCCACTCCACTCTCACTCTTCCCAGTATGTGCAGGAACGTGTGTGTATGAATGATGTCTCATCAGTTATTATAGTGTTTGTATTGAAATATTATTCTCGTCGCGTCGTGCTTAGTGGGCATAGGCCTTTTGTGTCGTCAGTGTAAAGTCAGTGGGCTACTCGACTTCTATGGAAACTTTCTATTTATAGAGATCAACGAAGCCGACATCTTTGTGGCATTCTAATTCGATGCTCAAAGTATTTTTTACCTCCGCCTAAATGCGGGACTATAATTATTGCAAACTTTTGTCCATTAGGCAATTCGTTTTGTTCTTTAATTTATTCGTGACACTTATTATTATGTGAGACAAGACGAGCTGTTAACTTTTTATCACGCTACTTTTTCCCATCAAAATTAGTTATTTGACTAAATTTTTCTTCTTCTCTAAATTGTATGTTAAAATTTAAAGAATGTTAAACGCGCTAACTTTCTGTTTTTATTTTTTACTTTTAGTTGTTTTTGGTGATCTTGGAATAATGATTATAAGTAGTCGAAACTATGCTTGTTATTTTTAGTCCGGTCATTTGTTCATTAATATATAAAGACTCTAGGCCTATACATTTAATTGCAAACAAAATGAACAAAAGCGAATTCTGCCCCCGGCTTCAGAAACCTAGACAGATTGAAGTCGTAACCGGACTGACAACCTTTTCTTTACGGCAATACATTGATTCAGTATATTATAGTTCAATTACAAATCTTTTGTTACATTATGAATTTGTCTAGTCTGTTACAGTAGTATTTAAATGTTGTTGAAAAGAACAGTTTTTATCAAAAGACAGTATATAATATACTATGTGTGAGAATAGCTTTCGGGTATTCTTGTTAAAATATTGCTGACGGCAGCAACTTGGCAAGTCATACTGTTCATTATATTATAATATTATGAAGAAGACATTAGGTTTACGGCTTTCCCAAAACAACACCATGTTTTATTTAAACTAATAATGACTGTCCTTCATTAAGAAATTTTGACCCGTCCTATTGATTAGTTTAGTATTGATTCATTGATTTTTCTTGAGTAATTTATCAGTTCCCCCTCCCCAGTATTTTACTGTTTTTATAGTGTGTGTAATTTTTATGTACAGTATAATATGAGGCACGTAAGTAATTTATTTTGTAATTGTTTATGAACCGTCAATATTCAATATTTAAAAAACATAATACGATTAATTATAGTTTACAATCCATTTACTTTTATTATCGATTAACTGATACAATTTTTATTAAAATGCTTTTAAGCATCTATGTGTTTGTTTAATTTTTAACATGCAGCTCTAAGTAGACGAATGGATTATTTAATTTATCTGATCTTTCTTGAGCTTTATCGGTTACGGAATAAAGTTTATGAAAAGATAAAGACCTCAATTCCACCAAATATTGAGAAGCTAAGTATCGAATTTTTTGATCTGTTAAATGAGTCTTTTGTTATTTGTTTTCATAATCGCTAAATAAATAGTTTATTACAATGAAACTTTATAGTAATCGAAAAGAAAGGAGGGGGGTCATATTGATCATGTTTGATCGTTTACTACTCAAACAATACTAAAGCTACTTACCTATGTTCAGTATTTTTTGATGACGTAACGCATGACTCAAAATTATCTAAACTGATTCAAATAGTTTTTAGGCTGACTATTTTCATGCATCTCTTACGTCCTTGCAAACTTCCTTCTTATTATCTTGATAACTAATCATGTGAAGTAAACCACTGTAAAATGCGTCAACAGGTTGATGGTACATGGTATGACATGGTACAGTTGGCATTGTAATCAATAATAAAAGGGATTTTCATTATATTTTTTGTTATTCTTTAGATAATACTTATAACAATCAGCAAGGATGATCCCTCTATATATTTGAGGTTATTTTGAAGAGATCATGAATGTATTAGTTCAGTTCACACTACTCAATAGCTAGCATGACTAAGCGTGGTAAGAATGACACTGGCTGCATTATTTACTTCAAACGAGATATGTTTTCGAACAAATGAATGCAACGGTCTTTATTTTTGTTCAGGTGATAGCTTATCGTAACAATATGACAATTTGTTGTTAAAATATATATTATACATCTTATCACTGCGTTTACGTATCAATTAGCCTCTAGAAATCAACTTAATTAGGATAATGTTGCAGATCAGTAATATTATATGAATTCAATTGCGAACTCCGCTTTACTCTATTGGGACGGTCTATTCGAGTTTAAACGAATATAAATTTAATTTAAAATATAAAAAACAAAATTCTTTCGTGTAGTTCGTTCTATACATAGGTCAGAAGGAAAAACCCATTAATTTCAACAAATATACCCTTTTACCGTTTCAAAGAGTAGACACACAAATATGATATTATAGGCCTATCTATGTCAAGATAATATTATCTACTGGGAACGCAATGTGGAAACTCGATAATGTAATTTAGTTTTTTGTCAATTTTAAAAGTATCATTAACTAACTCGGAAATTCAGGGATTTCTTCTACAAAATGCATAATGCATGCAAAGGTACGGTATTGATTTCTGTTGAGGTTAACGATAATTTAGGGCCTACCTTCCTACCTAACTGAACTTTACAAAAATTATTTTGATATTACCATCAACCTTAATAATCATCGAGTTTACAGTTCGTTGGATATTCATAATGGAGAGCTTTTTTTGTTCTGAAATTCTCCAAGCCAAGATTAATATCTTCTAATCTTAGTATCCGTGTCTACTAAACTACAATATTGTGTCTGACTAGACTATCACTGTTTGAAAAGGATATTGCAGATGTCAGTTACATTTCACTTTATTGTTTTTTATGATTGTAATTATATATATATATATATATATATACAATCTCTGTTCTGCGTGCGTGCAACGTGTTTCTCTGTCTTTAGTAGATTTATTTGTCCTTTTTTGAATAGCAGTTCTGCCTACTTCATTTTGTTTTGCATGTAAATTATAAAATAGTTTACTCCAAAAGTACTAGCTTTAATTATGTTTATGGGTTTTAATTTACTATTTAATTAGTTACCTCTTTTAATATGTGATTTTCTAGTTTCACTACATTGATGACAGTGCTTTAAAATTTTTTTATTTAAAATTGTTCTCTCCAAGTCAATTAAAAGCTTTATTCATAATATTTGATATCATTTGACAATAAGTTAAATATTTGAGAACATTACTGTAACTATGTGTATATATTGCTAGACTCTGTCTCTCTCTCTCTCTCCAGAGAAAACCTGGCAATCGTGCGCGAACTCAACGACAAGGCCGCTGAGGGACGCACCTACGGTAACCTTGGCAACACACACTACCTGCTGGGCAACTACAACGAGGCGATCTACTATCACAGTCAGGTAGGGGAGTTCAGGAGCATACGGTACCATCGGTGCCTTATAGTCTCATCTTTCCACTGCAGTTTTCTATTGTAGAGTTATGTTTGAATTTAATTGTGTAACTATTGTTAATTAATTATAGATGTTGGTTTAATTATTATAATTGAGAATCAGGCTGCGTTGTGTGATTATTGCAAAGTCGCTTAAACTCTGATTTACTGCATCATCTTATATGTGAACATATTTTACTACAAATCTGTTGTTGTTGTCAATTTAATACTTCAGTATTAACATGATTTCATACTAAACAAATATCATTCCTACGTATTTAAAAAAAAATTGACTATTAAGAAATCGCAAAGATGAACGCTTGTTGAGATTTGCTTATTGAAGTAGTTCTTTGAAGTCCAGCGGGATCGTAGTAGGTACCTACCGTCCAAGCCTTGGTTAAACATTGAATTGGTTTGGTGCAGGTCATAATTCTGTCGTGATCGATAAGGCAAGATAAAAAGAGGCTTATAAGTAACCAAATTTGAACGAAATTTATTTAATAATTTAAAAAAAAAACTTATATTACACTATAAATTTAGAATCTACATCGTACTTAATTTTGACAATTTGACAAATTCGCGTCAGAATTGCATTTTGAGTGATTTGACTAGGACGTGGAATCTTTGCCTTTTTTCTGAAATCTTGATTTCACCTTGCAGAGAGGTCCATCGACATCTCCTATGATCCCAGATTTGAAGCTGGTTGAGCTTATTTTTATCATTTTTACGTCTAGAATCGCATCAGCAGGTGAGCGCTGTGATTTGAACATTCTTCTTCGAGTGTTGCTTTGATAGGTTTGGATAAAATCCAATCTATTGTTGGTTATCATAATAATTTTTTGAGAAAATAGCCGGTTTTGTTTATTGTATCAATAAATTGTCTACCCTATTTATGATGCAATCGTTATTATACGAAATGGTTTATCTATTTCTGATGTGATCGTTGTTAATTAAAGAGAAATAATAATGATAAAAAGTAAACTTCATTTGTTTGTTGTTGAAAATTTGTGTTGAACTTTCGGTCTACCTATACCTTAGTAGTAACAGAATGTTGATATAATGAAACAACAGTGTTTAGTTCTAATGTCTGTCAAAGCTATGAAATCCTAAATAAATTTAGTACAAGAAAAAATACCTGAACCAGAAAATATTAACATGGGGAACTGGTAGTTTAGTAAATCGACGCAGCAGAAAAATAACCTGAACATGTCCAGACATAGAAAGTGAGAGAGAGAGAATGGAACGAAGCTATCCCATTTAATTATTCTGGTAATAAAACAATTTTATTTTATAGTTGAATTTGTCTTTATTAGCCGAATGTTTTCCATTTATTTGTCACCTGGCTAATTCTATATCTCTAACATCTCAGTATATAAACTATACAAATATGAAGCCCCCTGCTTTCTAGTATCGTGTAGCCTTTTGGTATTTGGTCACATGTACGAAATTACCGTAACTTTCAGTTTTATTCGATTAATATATTTCAAGCAATAACGTTCAAATAATATTTCTAATTAATTGAGTTATTTCTCGTTTGCCTTTTTATAAATGATCACACAAATCTTTATAATATGGTAGGGGTAGCCATTAGATAATTAATTTATAATGGTCAACCATCGCGTTAGTGAGAAGGCTAACGAAAGAAGGTACCAGTTTACTTGTTCATATAACGTTTTTTAATAATATTTTAATATGTTTATTTACACATTAGTTTATTTATTTGCAACACATTTTCCTAATTAGGTAGATGTATGACCTTACGTCGACAATTTGCAGGATAAAAAGAGCAGCCTGACGTACATCTTTTACATTACAAACCACTAATTAATACTGTGTTCCGCTAATTAACTACTCCAACCCTCTGTGTCTATTTATTTCTTCTACTATAATTGATAAGTATAGGAGTATGTCTATATTTAACTACCAATATTAGCTATAACCACGCATTTTTGTTTTTGTTTTGGAAATACATCTCTATCTTTTCATCCGGTACTATTATTAGTTAGTTAGGAGTGGTTCTATATTTAGCCGCAGAGCTCTAATTATATAGTAATTGTTTGATTATGCTGTGCACAGTATTATGGGAATACTTTTTGTTACATAGATTTGCGTCATCATACTTTTAGTATCAATAGCATTTTGAGAATATATGTTTAGATTAATAACTGAATTACTTTTTATTTTTTGTTGTTGATAAACAGAACTTGATAAATTTGTTCAAACAAATTATTACATTAATTAGCCTTCATTAATTTGGGTTCTATATATAGTTTAAAATGTTTCTTTTTTTATTGTGTTGTCATAATTACCATAGTAACCCGATCTTTTTGTTAAACAACTCGTTTTGTTATCTTTGACTGCGTTAGTGAAGTAATAATAATAAGTTTCTTTCCTGTGTTGTGTTGTGTGTATATTGGCTATTGACAGTAAAACATTGTCCATTCTTCTCTCGTTATGATAGTGTTATGAAGGGTTGCAACATTTGAGGTTGATATTAACAGCTCAATTAGATAATAATATTGGACGGCTATATTTGTTACCAGGCGTTATTATAATAGTCTGTTTTGGCGTATTATTTATTTAATCTTTTATATCGGAGTTTGGTGGTTTCTATAATAATCTAATACTAGTGTTGTGTTTGTTATGCTGCAGATATATTATAATATTGAGTTCTCAGTTTATAAATATCTTATAAAAGGCTATATAATTATGATGGAATTAGAGTGTGCTGTAGACATTAGATACATCATTCTTATAATAGGCTACGGATGATTTGAAAATGTCTCAAGTAATTGTTGGTTGTTTCTTTTTAATTTCTTCTACTTCATTAACGACCGATATATATAAGAGAAAATCTGTATTTTTTCTTCAATTATTTAAAGTTAGAATGACATAAGATTCTTGCTTTAAAACAGTGGAACATTGAGTTGATTAAACTGTTGTCACTTTTCTCTTCAAGACAATATGTAAAGTAAAACTAAACTGCGACGGGTGGATAATTATAATAAATTTTCACATTCTACATTGCGTGCACAATATTTGACTTTATTAATCGTGTAGGCAAGCGTTATTTTTTCCTTCACTGTTTATATGAAAAAATAGTTATGGAATAATCTTTTTACATTTTGAGAGAGGGAGAGAAAAATTCAACTTTTAATTGATTTTGATTAAACGAATCTAGCTCTTTTTTTAATGTGGGGGATGGGAGGATAGCCGTTATCCCGTTGTAATTATGTCTGTGAATATTATTAGCATATTGTCGTACACTTTCGTCCAATATTTTAAGAGAATTATAGTGAAAACTTGCCGTGTTCACACTAATATGTCTGTGAATTCTATGTATATTCCTTAGACAGTTGTAAGATATTTTAGAAGAATGTACGTGAACATTTTGGTGCTTAGCTTCATCAGTATTTGCATGATATTCTTAACAATATTATCCCCAATTTATAATTTTGGGGAGAAGCATTACATAATATTGTAGTATTTATTTTAAAAACAATTCAAACGGTCCTTGCATTTTTTCAGTATAACGACTGTAATGTAACCCGACATACATTGGTGTACTTAGATTATACGTGTAATTTCTAAATTTCGAACTGCCTTCCGCGAATATTCAAGCGAACAAAACTTATATATTTTTTGTTGTTGAAATCGCTGCCATACTCACGCGCCTGCGTAACTGTATGACTCTCAAAAGTTTGGAAATGTATTTAGAGTTCACGCTTGACCATACCTTGCGATGTTTGCGTTTGTAGAATAAAACAACACAAGCAAATAATAATATTATGATTACACATTAGTAATAAACCTGCATATGGTGTACTGTAGCCCTTGGTTTAAGGTCCATTCGTGAAGAACTAGTTTATGATTACGATAAAAACCGTTGGTGATGTTGATCGGGTGTGTTGATTCCAGCCTTGAAAAAAAGTGATTGTATTATTTATAATGACAGTGTTCAAAATATTGTTCGATTATATTATTTATTACGTTATTTGAATGAATGTTTTACCCTCATTTTACTAAATCAAAACCGTCATTAAAAAATTAAATAATGTTTGAAACATTTATTTGTTTTCGTACTGCTATGTTTTTTCAAATCGATCCTTTGTCCAATATTATATTTACCTATAGCCATTATTCTCTTAATGAAGTAATAAACTATAACGACATTTATTGAGAAAATTCTAGTTTATTTATTCTATTATTGTACCCAGTCTTTATTAGCTGTGATGATAACCTGTAAGAGAAGGCAGGTCTACCTTTCCATTATGTGTGTTCCTCTCTCTCATCTACAGAGACTGGCGTTCGCGAAAGAATTCGGCAACAAATCCGCTGAACGTCGAGCTTACAGTAACCTGGGCAACGCGCACATGTTTCTGGCGGAGTCTGAAACTGCCATCACTCACTACAAGTGAGTGTTTAGGGGGCCTTTGGGGATAGGGGGTTCTGTCTTATCTGCACTAATTTACAGTCTCTGTATATTCTTATGGAACTTATGTTGTTGCGTAATTCAAAAAAGATATTTCTAAGAGACACTTTTACATTTCTCCGGAGTTTAACCTATTTTTTAGTAGATCTTGTTACTATTTAATTTTAAATAAATTATTTTGTAAGCTGGGACGATGTATTTTGGTTCTCCTTAAACGAATATCTCTTTAAGACAGATTGTTGTAATCAGACAAATTTAAATGTATGATTTCATACCTTTATTATTTTTGGTGTTCTATTTCTATCTCTGCTGTTTCTTCTGCCGTTACATACAGTAAGTTCAGACAGAGACACCTTATCTAAACCACCCACTGAAATGATGACGCTTATCATTATTTTGCAATACTATAGTCAGTGATGGAGATGAAATAAATCTGACACAAAAAGCATTTCTCAAACAGGGTTTTACCTAACCGTATTTATTAAAAATCAAGATTGAGCTGTATATAACATGCAGAGTAACTTTTAAGATCTCTCTTCATTTTTTAATGTTGTAATTACAGTTTTTGTGGTTCGTGTGATTTTCACGTTTATGTTCTGAATCTATTAAGTAAGGCCGGCGTTGTCGAATAAATGCTATAGGTACAGGTATACTCAAAAGAATTATAAAGACAGGAAATAATTTGGAAAATAATTATTACAGAGTTCATTTTTGTTCTGACTTTTTTTTGTGGGAAATTTGTATATTTTTATTCTAACAGATTATCAATATGTTTTCTATAATAATATTATTACAACATTATACAGCTGTCTTATTAAATTAATCGAGACGTATTTTGATATATTTAATTATTTATAAATTAAACAAAAATAAATCTATCACGATTATTGATATATTATTACCAATCAATTCAAAGTAAGATCGATAATGTTAAGATACGTTTGAAAGAATATTTGTCTGTGAGTCAGAACATGAAACTCCCCCCTAAGGTAACATTTGTGAGTATGTTTGTTCTAAAGCTTGCACCATGGGGACTAGTCGATTGAATTGTAATTGTTGGCCAATTTTAAAAGTTCGCAATCGATATAGCTGCTACAGTGCCTTATAGAAATGTGACAAAATTACAAAATAATGAGAATTTCATTTTCAAGAACGTTGTTATTTTATGTAGAAAACACAGGTAGATGATATTCATGGTGCCAGCGGTCTTGGAGTTTGAGAAATTTTCTTGAATTAAACTTTATGTGAAAAGTCATGGATATTCTTGATTATAAGGTTGATTATATAACACTTTCACCCTTTACTATTGAATAGTTTGATAAATGACAGACGGAAGTTTAAATGGCCCTGGCTTGCTGATCTGTACATCATAATGTGAAGCTTATATCTATCGACAATAAACATGACATGGCGATTTCAAGAGTTCACATATTTTAGCAATCCGTTGATATGCATGATAATGACAATAATGGGCCGATGAGCAATATGTATAAAAAATAAGGCTTCTTTAAATAGTCAAAATATGTCAAATTAAGTTTTATTATTAACAGGCATGGGATTTTTCCAGATTTTGTTGTTGAAAAATACCATCTTTTTTCAGATAAGCGTTGTAATGACAAAAATACAATAAAATATGAAGGGGGTAGGGGGTCCACCCCTACCTATATTTTCCTTATATTAAACCCACTTATTTGAATTCTACGCTCAACATTTTCCTATAATCTATGCTGCTCATAAATAATTTGGATCAACACATTTTCCATGCTCAAAACATTATAAAACATACAATCATTGTCTATATTATATTTTTAGAATGAACAATATATATTTTGTTTGGATATATCAATAGGTTTTAACTACTATTGATAATTAATGAAAAATATTTTGTGATATTTTAAACTAGCTAAAAATTAACCTTAAAAAATTTGTCGCGTTACGCGCGCATTAAACTTCGCTCGCTCGTCTAAGGTCCGAGTGGATTTCAGATTTTTTAAAATGTCTCAATCCCATGCCTGTATTAAAAAAAAGTCAATAGTAGGTTTTAAAATTATTAAAACAATAGTAAATGTCATAATATGACAAAAGCCTGGGAAACTATCCATGCCCCAATCACATCTGTAAGTTGTCCGAAATTTATGAATCATATTTACAGTGGATAGTAGACAGAAAACAAGAAGCAGCTCTATTAGCTGTTGCAGCAGATGCAATCAAGAAATCCAAAAGGAAATTAAGAAAATAACAAATTTAATATATTGTATATATGAGATTACTGTGGTTACCATGTAACAACAGCTTATAAAATGAGACAACACCGCATTAAAATAAAACGTACACCATTTTTGTCAAATATTTCAATATACAGTACTTCGAATATATTATTTAAGCGCTCACCTCAACATTTTGTCAAAAACTTCATATGATAAAAAGTGTATTTGGTGTACATTTTATTCTTTTCGTAGTTCCTGGAAATTTGCCATTTTGATTTCTTCTAGTATTTTCTATTAATATTGGGGTGTTGAAAGTGGTTTCGGATCCAATGAAGTATAGTTGACTTCCCCCTTTTCTTCGTGAGAACCAGTTCTTCCGACACCTGTCATTGTTAATTTTAAATCCTGACCGTTACCGTTGGTTGCCAAGCTGGAGTTTGACATGACGTTAATATTATTTGAAAGTGGCTCTGTAGCTATGTAGAGCGCATCATTATTATAACTATTTAGTTGTAGTGTTTTACTTTGGTTTTGATAAAAAAAGTTTAATATTATAATATCGTTTAAAAATGCAGTTGAAACATTGTTATCATTATTCTTTAATTGGTAATATGTAACGTAATACATTTTGATTCGTTCAGAATTGGAACATATCGGGGTGGGGGTCGAATTGGCTATTTTCGTACAGCTATTAGTGGTTTCCCGTGGTTAATAAAATTTGAAAAAGATGTCGCGGAATGCTCTGTTTTACGAAAGTATAATAATATATATTAATAAGTTTGTCTGAATAACTTTGTCTGAATAACTTTGTCTGAAAAGACGTCCAATGAATCATAATATATTATTTGTAATTAATATTTAGATATCAACTTTATGGATTGGAGAACTCAAAGTCATGATTATTAATCTTTGAAGAAATATGTAGCGTACTGCTCATTATTCTCATTATGCTCATAATTTCGATAAAAGGATATCATTATGATTATCCAGCTATTTTAACTATTATGAAGTAAATAAGTAACTAACATAAATACAATTGAAGAGATCCAATAAGATCAAAAGCTCTAGATACTACTTGAAGAAAATGACATTTTACATTACAAATATAATTTTATAATAAAAGTGTAGTTTGTCTATTATTAAAAGTAGAAATATATGCATTTAAATGGATATTTACTATTAATAGTTAAAATATATAATTGCTCCGAAATAAAACAATTAATTAAGTAAAAGCAAAAATATTATATACTATAGCTTTATCAAAAATTATAACTACATTATTGTTTTGAATGAATGAACGACGTTAAAAGAATGACGTTAATGTGAAAGAAAGATTATGATAATGAAATGTATACAAATGGGAAATATTATACCTATTTATTAAAAAGTCCCAGCTTTATCTATTTTAATGTTACACTTTAAAATGTTTTTGAAATTTTGTAAACATTTATAGTTTGCATTGGCGGCGGCAGCCCTATGAACCTTCAACCTCTGAAATAAAAATAATAATTTTCGAACTCAATACCTGTTATTCCTAACATTTCTCCCATAAACGTTTAATTGTTGTCAATGTAAACATTAATTTTAAACATGTATGTCATCCTTTGAAGTCTTGTAGACATCCTGTATTCACTAGCGCTTCAGATTTTACTCTTCCCACATTTTGTTTGAGAAATGAAAAATGTAGGTAGTTGGTGGGATGTAGAATCCACTATTTTCTTACTACTTTTATACTACTGCTACCCCCCCCCCCCCCAACATAGGAACGCGCTCCACATCGCCTGCACCCTGGCGGACAAGGCGCTGGAGGCACAGGCCTGCTACAGTCTGGGCAACGCCTACACCCTCAACCGGGACTACCCGCGTTCGATCAAGTACCACATCCGCCATCTGCGCATCGCCCAGGAGTTGGGGGACCGGGTGGGCGAGGGGAGGGCCTGCTGGAGTCTGGGCATGGCGCACACGGCTCTGGGCAGCCGGGATAAGGCGCTCCAGTTCACCAACCGTCATCTGCAAATCTCGGAGGAGGTGGGTGCATCTTTTTTATTGGGTTAAAACTATTGATTACTTCGAATATTTTATAAATATTAAAAAAGGTGTGTATTTGTTTACCTTTTTGAATACACTAAAGCTTTTTTTCATATTTTGTTTTCAACAAGTAGGCCTACTATTTCTTTTCTGCTAAAAACGTGATCGTCATAATTACTTATTCACTGTATAAAACCAGGTGAATTAGTATACCAGTTTGTACAGGTTGTTATTATAGTACAAAAATGTCGACGGCGAATTCACTGTTCAGTAGATTAGACGCTTCCGTATTATTACATCTGTTAAAAGGTTTTTCTTTTTTTACAACTTTATTTATTGATATTTGTTAAACATTCTCCTATGCTGTGTTTATTTCTGAGTTTTTATCGAAATATCGATATAATATGCTATCTGTGATTGGTGATAATATATCTTTTATGTTTTCTTATGCAATGAAATTTCTTTTCGGACGAAAATAAAATTATTTTGAGAGTAGGCCTATGTCTGGCCTACACTAGGCCAAGTAACCTATCGTTTTAGCAATAATTTTAGCCATGACTCATAAATCTATTTATAAGTGCGGTCGATTCGACTCTTCCTATACTACTGAGTTGACCTAGTTTTTCTCTCTCTGTCCAGATCGGCGACGAGACAGGGAAGGCGACGGCCCAACAGGCCCTGGCGGAACTGAGACGTTGTGCCGCCGCCAGCGACACTCTCACCACCACCAGCGGCTCGGAGTCCATCAGTCTCGGCTCCGTCGGGTTCGGCAGCTCCCCCCCGAGTGAGTGGAAAACCCACTGTTTCCCTCCCCCGCCACCCCCTCCCTCTTCTTAGGGTGATTGCAGG
>JAUZND010000478.1:0-12348 GCA_034780555.1 Coelogynopora nodosa | reverse complement strand
TTTCTGAACGAGAATAGGAGGTCAGCGTTCTACATTCTCACATTCTACACGTACCACATTCTCACCAATTTATCTGATATGTCAGTCGTTTCATTGCATTTGTTTTAAATAATGATGTTATTTCAGTGGTGTAGTGAATGTAAGAAAATAACGCGAGTACATTGTTTCGACCAGATGTGCTTTCTCGCTGATGTCATGTACTAATACAGCTGTTATTTTGTCAGTAATTAAACTTTAGAAATGCACCATATTTGGTTCCATTTTAAGCTGAAGAGAAACGATTACGACTACCCTTTCCCCTCCATATTGTTCTGACGGAGTTCCATATTGTTCTGTCAGCATTTCAGAATTCTCCATCTTCAGATATCTTATCCGCAGGCTCTATCAATCAATACAAAGCAAGCCTTATTGATTGATCCTGAAGATTTTTAACTGGTCATTATCTTTAATTTTCAAGGAATTGCAGTCAACGTCGTCGATCTCTATATTTCATATATTCATTCACTACGCCCACATCCTCTTTGAATGTTACTTTTCATTTAGTAGGTAACCATCGTTTTTTAAATAAAACATTATAGGCCTAAACCAACATCGATTATCTCAACAATAACGGAGAATGCAAACCAGTCATTACGTAGTGTTAGAAGAAAATATGTATAACAGCACAAATAACTAATTATATAAGTAGATCTAATAGTATACCTACAAAGATTGCAAGTTTACTAATGCTTCTATCGATCGAATTAGACCATCGTACAGTTATAAAAGTAATATCACTGTATTGATTTTTTTCGACACATGCGAGTACAGAATTCAAATAGCAGAAAAGGCTATTTAATGAACCTAACATCAGCTTATCACTAAACATAGAACTAAAGTAATGAGGAATAATAGCAAACATGTTAAATGTTTTCGAAAAATAGTCAAATGAGTCAATTCTCCTTCGTTTAGTATACAAAGTCATGGAAAATATAAACGATTAAACAAGGAATAAACAAATTTAAGCAAATCAACAAATCAACAAATCGTGCTTGTACAATATATTAAACCTATTTTTTTTATTTTCACGTTTCATCCGGAGGGTTAAAATTAATATTATCAGTGAAATAAAAAATAAAACTATAATTATAGCAGCTAGTTTTTGTTTAATAATTTATAATATTTATTACTTAATTATGAAATTCATTTTGTATAGCAATTTGTCAATAACGCTTTGTCGAAAACTACTATCACGATTTCATTTTTATTGATGCGATATCCCACTGATATATATCACTAATTTGACTTAATCACGCCTTCATTTGAAATTGTTTTGGACTATTTTTTTAAAGTTCAGAGACCTTTTTTCATCAAATTATACAGTTTCAGGGAATCTTTAATAATTCTGCAATCTCTACCCCCCAAGACTACTTTGATTAAGATATAATGCCCACAGTCAAAAAGGGGGTGCAAGGGGTGTACAATGGGGGGTGCAAAATGAAAAATCTCACAAAAAGAAGAAAATGAATTCATTACTTTGAAAAACGCATCCACCTTCGATAAATCGAGCAACAGTCCTGGACGACAGCTGTGATAACTTTGGCCATATAAATGTCAAGGCTCAACACATTCACACACGTAGAACATTAAAACCAATTGATAATCATTAAAAGATTTATTGAGGGCAATGGTACTGATTGACGTTGTTGTCTCCAACCTCAGACTCATGTAGTGCTGCGTAGTAGCGGCATTCATGAATGCTGAAAAGGAGGGGTCGAATGTCAGGCTGTTACCCTCGACTCGATTGAAGAAGCCCGTCGCATGTTGCCCAGTTACTGTGGGTCTGACACCAGCAATGTGCAGAGCAAGAAGCTTGGGATCGTTTGCAAGATAAGAGCCAGCGCTGCGTAGTTCTGTTAAGATTGCATAAAACAAAAAGTCAACATTAGAAGAATCAATTGTGGAGTTAAACCGTTTATATTTAACTAAAAATATATATATAGCATATATTGGATATACGCATTACAATTTGACGCAGCATGTTTTTATGTTATCTACGAAAATATTAAAAATCTATATAATATTAGTTAATAAAAATTTGTCTAATTTAATCTAGGTAAATACATTTATTCCACAGAAACTGAAGTATTCAGCAGATGCCGAACATTTCATAACGATTGTCTTGGGTGATAAGCAATGAAACACCGAGGGACCACTCGCAAATTCCACACAAACGACATATTTGAGAAATAGATGCACCATTTAGAATGTAATGTACTTCCAATTTTAATGAATACTTTTAAATGTATGCCTTCTAATCATTTGACACTTTTCAATCAGCTTTTAAATACGGAGGAAATGAAATATTTTAAAAACAGAGAAAACATAAATATTTAAATTTATCTGGAAAAGTTTAACAAGACGAAAGTGTTATTAAAATAATTGAACAAAATAACGGATTGGTCAGTTAGATAAAATAAAAACCACCAAACTATATTAATACCCAAGAGTATAAGAACACTCCGTATCGTCTCGTCAAGTTGAAGTATGAGCTTAACGGTTTATTGTCAAATGTTCAGAAGATGCGACCAACAGCATTCTAGTAACGCAAGCGTATTCAGAGCGATCAGAGCATCTATTCACATTTGATTGGTTTTCATGTCCTCAAATATAGATTATTTTTTTTAGCTAAGCAACCCCGAACTGCAGTATTTACGAAGTTTAAAACCGAAACTGAGGCAAAGTCCCACCTCTTAGGATGAATATTTGTCGAAAGTTTTCCAAAAAATAATAAATGAATAAAATAAAGCAAATATTTTACAAAATATTTCATTATACAATACTGTAATACACATCATATAATAATATAAATGTTTTTATATAAAATTTGATGCTTAACAGGCACGTAAACGTTCATTCCGTACGTCCCTTTATTTGTTATGCTCATTACGATACATTTTCAAATACGTTTTGTGAGAATTCTCTCACTTTAAATGATTGAATAACACGTTTTTACATTATTGTAGTATATTTGTCTTATGATGGCTCTTATGTATTTTGTAATGATGGTTTAGGTATGTAAACTACCGACAACCACGATGTCCAACACTTAATATTCATTCTGGTAACACAAAACATCTCTAATAATATCTCCACATGATTATTGTAGGATGCTCGCTGCACTGAAATTTCTGAAATGGCTGAATTTTGGAGGAAATTATGGAATTTATACATTTTATGCAAAATCGATAACAGTTGTTCCATAATGTTCAATAATGTTATCTGTTTTAATTTCAATGCATTTTGTTATGCATTACAGAATGACATATCTGATCACCTTTCTCTTAAGTTGATCCCTTCACTGTGAAATAGTTCTATCTAAATTAACATTAAATTTAGAAACTGTACTATCGTTCATATTATATATATACATATTATATGTTGATATAATATACAAAATGTTTCAAAACTTATTTCAGACACTGTCAAATCGTGTGAACATATTAGTGTGAACTTAGACACATATAAATGTCACATTAAAACTCTAAAGAACACCCTCCCTGTAATAAAAAGTCTTTGAAATAACCACAAAAGAAATGTATTAAGAAATGAATCCTTACTTTTATTTTTTGTCTCAATTAGAACTTTAACAATGAAATCTCTTACCTGCCGCATTGGCGAGCATCCAGTCAAATATCGCCACCGCTTTCACCGTGGTATTGAACTCAGCGAGCCTTCCACCCGACGCCAAACAGTTCCTTTCAGCATCAGCGTGGTAGACCAACGTCCTGCCGATAAAATAGCGAGCTCCTTCCACTACCAAGTCAACCGTGGTAGGGCAGATCATCCGGTTGTATAAATCGCTCTCCATCGATACTTGAGTTGTGGTGATTTGATCATCTGGATATCGATAGCAGGTACACTGCTCGTTCGTGTACTTGAAGATACACGATTGCTTATTGTGACATGCGATTGCGCAACCATTTCGATGTTTAATTTTGTCAAACTTCTCCTTTATCATCACGGTTAGGTCATTACTCGGTGTGCAGAAATTAATGTGTGACGAGTTATAATATGCCGCTTTACATTCCAATACTACCTTTAAAAACAGCAACACGAAAAATAAAATTGTTCTGTTCATAATGTTTTTAATTTCTCGTTTCACAATTCAAAGTGCTATTTTAGGGGAGGTTGATGATTAAATTTATATTAATTAAGATTACGGTGACTTCTAATATTGTATCCATAGCAAGATAGCAACACATACCAGACAAATGACATAGTAAGTAGTATGTTATTGGGATGCACGTCCTGTCAATATTACGCTATACAAATCCATCTGACCAGAAATGCAAATCATTGTTCTATTTGTTGTGCCAGCAATCACTTCGGGAATTATTTCAATTTTAAATGGGTGAAACAAATTTGAACAGTCCCTTTTATTAGGTTATATCTACAATATGTTATAATAATTTATAATGTGCCTTTTTGGCCTCTTTGTTTTCCATTGCATCAATTAGGATGACAGAATAGAGGAAGCATTATCCTATTTGACTAAATCAAACTCACGTGTGCTATATATTTGATATCGGTCGATGATATTAAAATGAATTGTTTTGCTGACGTTTTCATACCAAGAAAGGGTAGTGTCGGTTTTACACAAACGATGATAAATGAACAATACTCCGCTTTTTAAAATATCCAGAGAAGTGTAAAACGTAGACAGATAGACTTTATTCTGAATCAATTTAAACTAGAATTAAATGGTTATCAGATTGTGACAGAAAAAGTAGGCACACCTGATTACACGATGTTCCAGGGAAGTCTCCCGGTATTTTCTCAAACTCTTGTAGCTATTAAAAGGACAAACTCTCCGTGTTACATGTCACGACGTTTCTTTCCACAGATGAACTCATTGAATTTACTCTCATTAATAGGGGCAATATTCTCAGTAATTTGCCAGATTTTTCTAAAGAAGTCAAAGGGAGACGAGATGAATAGTTTCATTCTGATTTGCTCCCCTGTATAGCATATCAAATCCCAAACATGTTATTTTACAATTGAATGACTATTATCATCGAAGAGTGGCACTTTTTTTATCCCGGGGTATATCATGAGAACTTAGAAGTTTCAGGCTATACCGGTAAATTGAGTAGTTAGAAGTTCCAGGCCATACCATGAGTAGTTAGAAGTTCTGGGCTATACCATGAGTGGATAGAAGTTCTAGGCTATACCATGAGTATATAGAAGTTTCAGGCTATACCATGAGTAGTTAGAAGTTCCAGGCTGTACTATTAGTAGTTAGAAGTTCCAGGCTATACCATGAGTTGTTAAAAGTTTTAGGCTATACCATGAATAGTTAGAATTTCCAGGCTATACCATGAGTAGTTAGAAGTTCCAGGCTATACCATGAGTAGTAAGAAGTTCCAGGCTATACTATGAGTAGTTAGAAGTTCTAGGCTATACCATGAGTAGTTAGAAGTTTTAGGCTATATCATGAGTGGTTAGAAGTTCCAGGCCATACCATGAGTAGTTAGAAGTTCCAGGCTATACCATGAGTAGTTAGAAGTTCCAGGCCATACCATGAGTAGTTAGAAGTTCCAGGCTATACTATGAGTGGTTAGAAGTTCCAGGCTATGCCATGATTAGTTAGAAGTTCCAGGCTATACCACAAGTAATTAGAAGTTGCAGGCTTTACCATGAGTAGTTAGAATTTCTAGGCTATACCATGTGTAGTTAGAAGTTCCATGCTACAACATGAGTAGTTAGACGTTCCAGGCTGTACTATGAGTAGTTAGAAGTTCTAGGCTATACCATGTGTAGTTAGAAGTTCCATGCTACACCATGTGTAGTTAGACGTTCCAGGCTGTACTATGAGTAGTTAGAAGTTCCAGGCCATACCATGTGTAGTTAGAAGTTCCAGGCTATACTATGAGTAGTTAGAAGTTCCAGGCTATACTATGAATAGTTTAAAGTTCTGGGCTATACCATGAATAGTTAAAAGTTCCAAGCTATACCATGAATAGTTAGAAGTCCAGGCTATACCATGAGTAGTTAGTAGTTTTAGGCTATACCATGAATATTTAGAAGTTCCAGGCTATACCATGAGTAGTTAGATGTTCCAGGCTATACCATGAGCGGTTAGAAGTTCCATGCTATACTATGTGTAGTTAGAAGTTCCAGGCTATACCATGAGTAGTTAGATGTTCCAGGCTATACCATGAGTAGTTAGAAGTTCCAGTAAAATGCGTTGTCAAGCCAGACAGTATTTTGGAAACGGATTTATTGCAACATATAGTAGGCTCTGTTTAATCTCTCTTGTTGGATTTTTCGTTGGAGAAAGTTGAAGAGATGATAACTCCAGCCTCCCGTCTTCTTGCTCTTGTCTATGCTTAGCTTCCAGTTAATCATAAGAAAAGATTTTGTGTGATTGATGTGGAGGTAGATCTTTCTTTCAGAATTCATCATCCTCCTCCTTATAATTCGGAGCCTGCTTTAGCATATCCTCAAGTTTGGTTTCGCTTATGAGCCTTGTCCCGTTGTCAGGTAGAAATATTGTGGCTTCTGACTGATTAGAATTATACTTCTCACAAACAAATGGTCAGATGTTGCATGTTGTATATTTAATGTTAGGTAGGCATGAGGACTCTTGTGCACAATATTCTTGAAGACAGCAATAAGACATTTTGATTCTTCATAAAACTGATTTAGCTGAAATCTCTCGGATACGTAAACATGACCAGATACTAGGTATTCAGTGATCGAGTATGTGTCTCCTTCCCATTCAGAAACATATTTTGAGTAATATTATTGGTGAAGCAGGGTAGATGATCAAAACCATTCTAGTAAACAAAGGGCTTATTGGTATCGAAGTTTTACCCTCCTCCTTAAAATCATCAATAGTAACACAACATTCATATCGTTTTAATATATCAAACGACGCGGGCTGGTCTTCTTCATAATATGCTTTGATAAAACTGACAAAGTCTGCCAAACTAAAATTACTCTGTTCTTGGAAACCAGAGTTGTCTTCGATATTGGGAAGAATGTTAACCATAATGTTGTCTTCGATATTGGGAAGAATGTTAACCATAATGTTGTCTTCGATATTTATTATGTTATATTGTGTACTTAATGTGTATGTACGCCGAGTTATCATACTTATTAATCATTTAATTCATGAACGTCAACACTCGTATTAGTTAACGAAATTATAACCAGTTGTAAACACAGTAATATAGAAAAACAAACAACTTGGAATCATATATTTTAAAGCCTCTTTTATGACTCTCTTTGCGCATATTGTGGTTACCAACGTTTCACAAACAGGTTTAGTAAGGACATAATAGTACAGCCATGCATGTGTGCTGTTAAACCGTGTTGTTCCTTATAATATATTGTATGTGTATTTATATACTACTTCTACATATATTAGTAGTACTAATTAAAAAACGTTCACTTTTAGCTAAAACTATTAAGCAATGTATATATCGGCTTTTAATGATTGCTGTATCTTTTAGCTAACGTTTGCTATGTTAAATAATGTTTTCAAGCAATAGTTAATCCTCCGAAACGAATAATAAACTATCACAGCATTTTTATAGTAATTGGCACATTACAATGAATAATGCTAACAATAACGCAAAATAGATGTGGTTACAGATTTGTCCAATCGATTTCCGTGCATTCCCTGATAGGTAGACAAACATTTCAATACTATGCTGGAATTCATGTTCATTTTTTTAAAGTCTAAAAATAGATGTAACCCAAATGTTTGTGTTTTATTTGTCACTAAAAATTTTTTTTAAACTTAATAAATTATACGTTTTAGAAATTATATTAAACATATATTTAATAATAATAATTAAAATAATAATATTTGCATTCTTCCACGATTCGACACACTAATTGTATTTATAAAAAAACGTTCAATTATATAAAAATTATATAAGTCTTTAATTGAACGGATGCTGATAAGCTAAACCAAAATGCACTATCATACTGCAAAGTAAATGCACTATAAATGTAGCACAAACATTTCTCTAAAGCCATAAATATGCACCGAGAATCGAACTCACTACGTTTGGACTGGGTGTGAGAGGCCACAATCACTCCGTATATTACATTATGTATTATACTTTCATACTATTTGGCATAGGCGAATAAGGAGAACGTTTGCCGAGCAGTCGATTTTCGGTACGTATTTTAATAATACTTCCATTTTAACCATTACTATACGGTGAATCGCGACGAAGGTAAAATTAAGATATTGTATATACATATATATATATAGGATCGAACAGTATAGGAAGGATTGTGAACTAAAATGAACTGATTTTGTTACCTAGCTACTACATTGTCACAATATTATATCAGTAAAGCTAACTGAACTTTCCTCGATTGACCTTTCCTACTACTGTACATGGTTCACATCAATAATGTAGCAACCATGCAATAAGAGATCCGGCCCCCATCTATGCCGTACAACAGCCAGCGGTGCTCAGACTTCCCTCCCTTCTCTAAGCGCATTTGCAGCGATTATCATCAGTATAATTTTCTGACAAGTTTCAGGTAAAGTGTAGTAGGCGTTCTTAGCAGACTACTATACACAGAATAATTTACTGTGGTATCAAGTTTTGATTCTACAAGAACTTTTACAATTCATCTGACTTAAATGGTGTTCCATTAAAATATTTGATATATATAATAATTGATGTATGTAATTGCAAACACACCAGAGGACTGTTTTTATTATTTAGTATTTCAGACTGAGGAATGGAATGACATTTTATAAATGTAATGAAGTGACTTTTAAATCGGATGAATATTTAAAATGTCTCGAGGTTTCAAAAAATCTCTTTCATGAAATTACATAATAATTTGGTGTTCACTCAATGAGCTCAATATTGCCATTTTCACGTGATTTCCATAAAGTCCTGTGCCCTACAAGCGTGACACGACGCGACGCGATGTGCCGCAAAAAGTTGATTTCAAACATTTCAATGAGGCTATTACCACTGAGCGCGACGCGTCGAAACTAAGGTTAAAATTGTTCAACTTGTTCTGCGACGCTGCGTGACGAAATCAATATTTCAATATAAACATTATAATAACTGAAGAGACATCATTCATACACACACGCTCCTGCACATACAGGGAAGAGTGAGAGAGGGCACCTCAGTAACACAGACCGTATGCATTGGTCGTGAAGAAACAATAGCTACCTGCATACTTATCTCCCCAACTATTGTACAAAATATAACAGATAGTTTATTTCGCATCAGTTTATAAGGTTTCAATGTTCATACTTTTTTTAGTAGATATACATATATATTTAACATAAAAAATGACTATAATTAGTATTTAAATAAACTTTTTGCATTAAATTGCGGTTTCTTTTATATTCGAAGAATCTGAGCACTGCACAAATAATTTTCTAGCTCAGAAGTGAAAACTTAGTTTTCTTGAAAAGATATTGAAAAATCCTAAATATTTAAAATCGCCTTAAGATGGTCTTAAGATTATTTTAAATTGCTCACTGGGCCACACACGGCCATAAGGAATTTTATAAATGATCCTCAAATATAACGCACTTATTAATACTATATATAATGTAATGAGTCCCAGCATGCATAGTCATTAAAATCAATTCGCGTTTTCTTAGTCATAAATTTAATTTCAATTTGTGGATGAAAATGGACTAAATTAATCAATAATTCATGAAAGAGACACTAAATATAATTCAGTGTTATATAAATATCATTATAGTACTGATAGTAGTATACTCATTTATTTAAAATTGATTTAAATGTTTCAATCGTATTTTTTTACTAAAAAACCAATTACAAGTGCATTTAGGTACACATATGTACACATATGCATAAATATGTACACAAATGTACACATAGGTGCACGTATATACACGTAGGTACACATAGGTATATATAGGTATACGTAGGTACTCATATGTACATATACATATAGGCGAGAAAAAATATTAAAGTTTTTTCGTATTTTCGTATTTATACTTTTCACTTGAATTTGTCATTCAAATTTAAGTGAACTGTTTATCTCACTTAATCATTTTGAACTTCTTACACTCATAAATAATTGTTTTAATCGATCTACACGATATCTACATTATGTTTCTAATCTAAAGTATTCAAATGTGTGACATTTTATGTTAGTTAGACATACACTAATTTATCCCAACTATACTATAGTAGATTATCAATTTTAAACAAAACTGCATTTTAGAGTGAAATCAATTATGTTACCAAATATACAAATCTTATACAAATGAATGTCCACACGTCTATATAATTATACAAATAAATAAATATACATAATCTTTTTTCAGTCATTTATACTAAAGTGAAATTTGTTTCAAAATTCCTAATTCACTCATGTTCGTGAGTTAATAGATTTTTAAAAATATCACCTACGAAATATACTCCGCTTTCATATATTTATGAATAGGCAAATACTACTATTCAGAAACCCATAATAAAGGCAATATAAGAAAAGCTACTTGACAACTATAATATAATATATAACAAATTTACATTTACACAAAATTGGAAGCTAACAGGTAAATATAAATGAACAGTATCGCGTTATTTTAAGGTTAAACATGTTTATTATACGTTGAAAGTAAGTTATATTACGCTCATTGGCTAGTTTCCACAATACATAAACATGTTCTGTCGACCAATACGAAGTTTCCTAAATTAAACATAAGATTAGTAAGTTATACATCTTAAACTTTTAAGAAGAAATAAGTCAGTCTTTTGGAGACGTTTGTATTCATCAAAATTTAAAAACATGAAAAGTCACACTACTCATTCCGTGTTTATTGTTATCTACATGATCAGCGATTTGATAAACATGTGCAGTGCAAATTATTTGTCCAACAATCTAGTCGCCACAAATTTCGGCTCCGTTCAGGGACTCCGTAAACGTGTTTTCAACAAGGATGTGTTCACCTTCCTGGGGATTCCCTACGCAAAACCGCCAATTGGGAACCTCCGTTTTCGCCTGCCTGTGGAAATGGACACCTGGAAGGGTGTGAAAAACGCGACCAAGTTGCCCCCTACCTGCTTTCAATCCTTGCCGGAACCTCGTAAGAAGACTTGCTCCATTAACTGCGCTACGCCACGTTATACCATTTATTTGAATTGATTTAATTTACTTAGTAAACTGAATACGAAATCTAGTACTAGTAAGGCTAATTACTAACTTTATTATATTACTAACTGTAGAGACTGTGTTTGTATAAAGAATGATTTCAGAGAATTATCAAATAGGTATGAAGTCCATTCAACAGCAGTAGTATAACACAGGGTTTTTATTTTAATATGGAACATAACATTAATGAATGAATCCTACATTTATCAAAATGCATCAATAATTACATTGCTACTGTTTTATTCTTAAACTAATCATTTGAAGAGATAAATCGCTTTTATTACTGTTCAACAATGCTCTAATATATTGAACTGTATCGATTTAATTGTTTTTTGTATTTCAAATAATTAACGATTATTTAAATAAAAAGAATTACAACAAATGGTTGATAATACAGCCACTGACGCCTCAAACGATATTCATTAGTAAATAATGTAAATTATACGAACTATCTTAATTTACAATTAATTCACATTTTAATATCACAAATCATGAAGGTTAGATCAACAACTTTTTTTTATTCTTAATGAAACACAATACTGATGTTTTATAGACATCAATAATTTATTACATTTTATTAGTTTATGTATATTCAATACTCTAATTACTCTATATGATTTGGGAGTTTTGACTCGTATGACTCATTGAATTACACAATACACTTTGCTTAAACTAGTATGGCACTTTAAAACATATTACAAAATCAATTACAATATATTTCAAAAACTGTCATTTTTTGTTTACCAATTAATTGTTTTAATTTTTTTTAACTTTTAATTTTACCTTTTAGTAAAACGTAAACAAATATTATAAACATTGGCGAGTTATCTACCCTTAGTTATGGTTAATTCACCATGGAAATGTTATACAATTGATAACAAAGTGAACTACCTCTATAATATCATCATGCTTCAATTTGGATAAACCCAATGTACAATGTTAACATTATTTTCATTACAATAATATCCCTATGTAGATATCAAACAGATAAACAGATACAACTGTATGTTGGATAACTCCGGATATTATCTCATTAATGAAAACTCTATTTGACAAAATATTATAAGTTAATTAATTAATTAATATGGTGTGTGTTTCGGTGTGGTTTGGCTCCTGTACTGCGCGGTGGAAGAACCTGACCACCCACCACTGTTTTTCGGTCTTGAAAGCCAAATATGACAG
>JAUZND010000477.1:0-35359 GCA_034780555.1 Coelogynopora nodosa | reverse complement strand
TATTAACCAGGTCACTTTTTTCATTAATATTTTCAAAATATATTCATACGTACATGTTCTACCAATATACCAAATTTTAAAGAAATCCAAAGACCCGAGTGTAACTCCGTTGGCGAAATATAGTGAACTTGGTGTTTAGTTTACTTTATTTTTTGTAATTAATCTTTTAGGTGTACATTTGGAACATTGACGAAACTATCATATTGATTCGATCAATGTGCTCTGGCACTTTTGCGCAACTCTATTACAAGGTAAATATTTTTTATATAAATATTTTAATTTCAATATTTAAGAATCCTGAAGAGTGTCAAATACTCGGCCAAAAAACGGAAGAAATGGTCTACAATCTTGCCAAAGAAAACTTATTTCTTGAAGATTTACAAGTGAATAATATCAATTAAAAACTAGAATTATTAGAATTTTTAAAATTTTTTTATTTTTTAGAATTGTGAATGTTTCAACATGAATGATGTCGATAATTACGACAACAATTCGTTGGCTGATTATAATTTTAACGAAGATGGTTTTAAAGAGGAAGCTAGGAATATTCAAAATACTACTAGTTGTATTAAAAATGGATCAGAGCTTATGGACAAGCTTGCCAAACGGTACAAGGATATAAAGGACAAGTATTGTCGATTTCAATTAGATCCAAAACGTTATAATTTGTTTTTTTTGGTAAAATTATAATTTGTTAAAAATTATTTTAGAACTTTTTACCGAAACCCAATACAATGAATGGCTAAAAATTATAAATAAAATGGACAGTATTACGGAATATTGGCTCAGTATAGTCATAAAAACAATGACATTACTAAATAGTAGATCTGGATGTACTTGTGTGGCAGTAACGTCCGATAAACTTATCCCTGCATTGGCAAAAGTTATGGTTTATGGTCTCGCGAGACATTTTGACATTTCCGACATTTTTAGCTACAACAATGCATGTAAAACTTAAAAAAACTTAAATAAAAAAAAATGTTTTTATAAATTTTCATAATTGTCTAATTTTCTTATAGCCATCAATGATTGCTACGACAGATTACACGCAAAATATGGCAGCAAGGCCAGTTATGTCGTAATTGGCAGTAGTATAGAAGAAGAGACGATTAGCAATACTGTAAATGTTTTTTTTTAATTATAATTTAATATTATATTTTAGCTTTCCTGGCCATTTTTTCAAATTTCACATCACTCTGATGTCGTTGCCTTATATTATGCCATAATAAATTGTTTCTTGTGATATTTATTTATAAAACTACATATTTACAATCTTTATAAAAAAATAAAATCTATTTTCCGATAGTTTTAATTATCTCATCTATTGTTTCTGAAGACTCGTCCAACAAGAGACTATTTATAATATTAAAAAAAATATTTATAAATAAATAAATTATTAGTAATAATTTGTTACCTTTTAATTGTTTCAATTTTTATCTGTTTTACACAATCAAGTATAAACTTTTCTATACTGCAAATGGACTCTAACGATTTTATCACAGATTCTTCTGCCTTCTCTTCATTTCCATTTTTTTTATACTGAGATATAATTACATGTTTAAATTCTTGTAGATAACCATCATGTTTGTATAGATTGCACATTGTTTCATCATTTTTGCAGTTTTCCATCATCTAAATTAAAATTTTCAATTTTTTATTATAATCAAAAAAATTACCCAAACTTGTCCATAAACATTATCCAAAAAACTTATGAGCTTGGAATTTCTCTCAGATACAGTCAAAGAGTCTAATTTGTCCAAAAATTGTTTTTCGTACAATTTTCTTCGCAGTCTCCAATAGAAGAATTTTCTTGAATTTTTCCATTTCACAATATTCTTAATGTTGATTTTATTAATTATTTAATCTATATTATTAAAATAATTATTAAAGTCGTACTTCAATAACACCTTTAGTCAACATACGACCTGGTCTGTCATGCAAGTCTGCAAATTTTATAGCCACTTGTTCGAAGGTACTAAAAACTTGATTCTTTCTTAAATCAATTTTGCGAGCTAAAAATGTTTAAATAAAAAGTTTAAAAAATAAACTCTTTTTAAAATAATTTCACAAACCTCTTACATCATCATTCTTTTCTCTTTTTAATTCTACCACTCCTGGATCTAATCTTTCAATTAATTGCTTAATTTCTGGAGTTTTGTACTTTATAGATACTAATCCCTCAGGTTCCAAAACACTCGCTCTAAAATACAATTTAAATTTTAAATTTAAAAACCAGTTTACAAATTGAAATGAAAATGACAATAAATAATAAATTAAAAAAATGTAATATAAAATGTGTCCAACCTTGTTTCGATATCCGCATAGACCTCAATCTGGTCTGGATTAATGGCCTTGTCCAATACAACCCAGGCTCCACCTCTCAACTCTGTATACGGTGTCAAATAAACAAATATAGGCTGTCTATAAACTCTCAAAGAATCCACAATTTTTGAGCCAAATTTCAAAATTTCCTCGTACATGTCCCTCATACCTCCAGAAAACCCTCTCCAATTTGCAAATATGAAAAGAGGCAGCGACTCTTTGTCAAAGTCCAAAATTGCCTGTGCTGTTTTAGCAGCAGAATTGGGAAACCAAACCTGACCGGCTTGCGACTTTTTAATTTCTTCAGAATTTACGTCCGCAGGATCTGCAGGCGTGGAACAAGTTATTGATCTGTTTTCTGTAATTATGACACCTACAGGAATACTACCTAAACGAGCTCTTCCACAAACGACAGATTCAGCCCATTTCGACAAAATTTCGGAAAATGAATCATTGTCAAAAATGCCAGGAAAATGTACATTATCGATGCATTTCCCAATTAAAAGTTCCCTAGGGTCATAAACGGTTTCTGTCGGAATCCAACCAATTTCGCGGTCAATGGGATCAAAAATTTCCATAATTGCAACGGGAGAACGTACATCTTTGGGGATATATGACAACCATTCTAGACACGTGTATATAGCATTCAAGTCACTATTTGCTACAGCGTGAGTTATTCCATTATTGTGCATAATGTGAACACCGCCAAGTTGGTTATTACTTGAATATACTCGTTTGCCCAAGAGCTTATTTAGGGCACTATATCCGGTTAGAATAATGTGGGAATTCTCAACTTGAATCACTCTCTGTCCGAGTCTCACGAGATAGGCACCTATTCCAATAGATCTACAAGTTACAATGCTAATTGTTACAATTTCTTGATATGCCAGAGATGTTTCCGAGGCTATGACGGCGGACCCATTTAAATTTTCAATGCCTATTCCGTGTGTTTTTCCTATAATGTCTACAATTTTATAAACTGAAGTGTCATTAGTATTAGTCAGTTGGACATTGACGGTGGATTTGTCAGAAAGGTTTTCATAATCTTGTTTAGAAATATAGAGGTAATTGAATCCCTTTTCAGGATCACTTTCATCGATCCATTTAACTTTGAATACTTTTTTTAGTTCGTCAGCCAAACCTATTCTCGCGCCACTATTACAAGAAAGGTAGATACGCGGTATGCCCAATTTTCTAGATAATTCAGACGCTTTTTTAAAAAGCAAATCTTCCTTTAGACCGAAAGATCCTATAGCAGTCGTTATATCATTAGCAATGACAATAATACTCCTGCCTTTAGGATACTGTGGAGTTTTAATGCACAATTTCCAAGCAATCATTCCAACATCATTGTTACCAGGTTCTCTATCTACTTGAGTCAATGTGTCACCCACTAGCACCAATTCTTTAAACACAATATACGGAAGAATATCCCCTTTACCGATATAAGACTGCCTCCCCTTGTATTTTTTAAACATTGCAAAATACTCGTTCCAAATTCTTAACAAAGACTGTCTAAACATGTCTATAAAATCATAACAATAAGTAGTGTTCATATCATTGGCAATAACTCGTTTCACCTGAAGTTTATCTCTAGTTGGATACGACGTATTTGTAGCTTTTCCCGCCCAGTAATCATTTTCATTTTCTTTAAAATATGATTCGTAAATATAGACGCTTTTAATAGCGTCCAAAGTCTCTTTAAACAAGGCAATTTTCAACCTGTACCCTTTTTCATTGCCTATAATGACTCTGATACACGTGGCAGGAGAATCGTGGGTTAGTTTAATATTGAATTTAATCTCTGCTTGCAAAATCCTCTGTCTCCACAATCGACTGCCATAATTTCTGATAATTTCCCTCACAGTATCAACAATAATCATGGGATCACTAATGACCAAAACTGGCACGAAATTTAAAAAAATGTGATTACAATCGTACTTATTTTTTGAATCTGCATTATCTGTAGTTGTTGCCAAGTCCAATGCATCCATAGCCTCCAAAAGCATTCGCTCCCCATGTATTTTCAAGTATTCAAATGACGTTGTTTTGTTGGTTAAGTCAGAATGCCGGATAATGGTACGCACAAAATATCTATAATCTATCGTACCAGGGGTATTTGAACTACCAGTGTAAATGTGCATTCTTATATTCTCACTGGGGACAAGTTCAATGTTAAAATTGGACAAACGATTAATTTCCAATTGGAAGGCCAACGCTGGTTCCAAGTTTCTGTAAATTTTATCTTCGTTAAAGTCCAGTCTATTTCTATATGTAAAGTAGAGTGGATATGAGCTTTGAGCCACGACAATGAAGGTTAATCGACGAATATGGTGTTTTTTTAATTGGCTGCATTTGGAATGACAAAAGGTTTGAAAAAGCGTGGAAAAATAATCATCGTCAAAATTTTCATCTTCAGAAATGCTCATATTTACACGCGGGTCAAATGATATTGATATATTGATGATGCGACAACCTTCCGGTTCATTAGTGCTCACAATTGTAGAATGGCAGGAAGGGGGGTTTTCAAAAACATCCGAATCCTGCGTAGACGACTTTTCCACGTCTCTTTTTAAAAAGGATTTTGATTTCGTTGAACTAGTGGAGGAATTGGACCTAGAATGTCTTGTAGAGTTGTTTAGATTAGAATCGTCGTTGGGAAACGAATCAAGGGGTTTAACAGAAGTTAATAAATTCTCAAATGAAGTTTCAAAATCGCCAAAGGATCTAAATTTAATTTTTTATATATTTTTTAAAAATAAGTATTCATTTTGAAAATGACCTAAAAGCACATATGGATCCCACTCTATCACACAATAATTTAGACTCTGTCTGTGTCAATGTCCCATACAACCTAGGAGTTACAATAGGTAAACTGATTGTCGTCATTCCCCCTTTATACTGGATAATGTTCAAATTATAATGAGTATTTGGCAAAGTTAATTGAAATTCTAGCAAGTAATTGTCATTATCTCCGTCATTAACACAAGACGTAGTTTTTTTCTTCAATCTTTTGATATTACAAGAGCGTCTAGAGTCTAATAACGAACAAACTTTCATTTTGTTGAAATTAATGGGAAGAGAGTGCTGCTGATAATAAGGAAAATTAATCTGTACAGAGTTTTCCGTCATTTTATAATGTTGAATAGAGAGTATGTCGTAGGCTACATATGATCGACGGATATATACTTCCAAAGCGGCCATTTTGACGAGATGATTTCGATGGTAAAAAAAGTCTGTTAGCACGTCATATATTCCAAGTTCAGAGTCTACCAGTTCTAACAAAATGTCAGTTTTGTCCATTCTGTGATGTGCACTGGTAGCATTCAAAAGAATAGACTCTACTTGATTATGTCGCACTTCATATTTTGGTTGTAAAGCTATAAAAAGCAATTTGCGAGCATATAAAGCTACCTTGCGATTTTCTGGGAGTGAAAGAGTCGTCAGTTGGTTCAAGAGATTGGTCAAATGTTGTGTAGACTCTGGATCAAAATTTTCCACAAAAGACACTAAAGAACAGACACACGTGTTGCATTTATCAATCTGGGAATGGGTGAAAATGTACTTTGTCATAATTTCAATATCGTTTGAAAACATTTCCTTCATTTTCACCACACTTCGATCATAATGTCTATTTTGAAACAAAATTTCCGTTTTGAGGTATTTTTCCAAAATTTCTGAAAAAATACTTCGCATATAACCAATAGGACCATTGACGTATTTTTTCCGCATCTTTTCCAAATTATCAATAGTTAAAATGTAAATTTGTTGGTCAGCTTTGCTTCCTAAAGATTTCGCGTGAGACTCTATAATTTTTATAATTTCTGTTACTGGAAGTTTGCACATTACAGAAGTGAAATTTCTCTCATAAGAAGTAATCAAATGATGGACATGATTCAAAATGGGGGTAGGTAAATGCTGACCAATCATGTGTAATATAGCCTTGATTTCAACGATAGGAAGAGAGGGATTCAACAAAATATTCCCCACCGTCTCAACATTGGACATTATAAATTCATGAGCATATTCATCAGGGATAGTAAACCCCTCCATAGTTTGTTTTATAACAGTTAAGGATTGCTCAAATCTATCAATCATGTTGTCTTCGTTTATATCACCTTCAATAACGGCGTTCTCTGGAAATGGTGCAGTGTAATTTTCAATCTTTCCAACTTGCGAAGAATCGTCCAATTTCAACTTTGCTAAAATGGTACCGTGGTCTACAAAACACCCGATTCTTTTCGTAAAGGAGATTATTCCACTATTGGCCACTTTCAATTCCATAACCATTTTCATCACTTCAATTTCTGCAAAACTCTGCCCCTTTTTGACGTGCGATCCTTCTTCCACCAAATGCCTCATGAGTTTACCTGTAGTTGGAGAATGACACAAGGATGGATCAATCGACTTTTCAAAGATACACGTTTTATTATTTATAATTGTCACAAAACTAGACACATTTTCCTTCATGTATACAATGTAGGAGCAACTGTTCATTGAAATTAATAAACCTCCATCACACAGGGGGTTTATATCTACAGAAATTATACTCTCATTCATAATGACGTAGTAAACTTCATTTGAAATTTTTGAAACGTGTAGGATGAATTTGTACCCTTCGTATACCAATTGAACTTTAATGGAACTTTTAAGGGTATTGGGAGCTGCATTTTGGCCTTTCAAAAGGCAGTTTTTAAATTGCTGGAAGGATAATTCAATTTTTTGATAGGCAATTTGTAAAGCAGTGCAGATTACGGCTACGAGCTGTTCAGGTTTTTCAGATTTGAGTTTTCGTTGGATAAAGCTATCCAACCAATCAGTATCGAGGTTGTTGTCTTGAAATGAATCTTCTTCAAACAACGAAATGAGATATTCCACAGTGGTTCGAAAGTCACTAATAATGTTAAATTCTTTCAAGGCTAGTACCATACCCTGACGGGCACCTTCTCTGTCCTTTCCCCATGAAAATATGTGTCCAAACTGGGAATCTGCAAATTCATGAAGACTACCAGAAGAGGACACAGAAAAGTAACCCCAAGCATCTCGGCTGCTTTTGAAATTCAAGTCTTGGACACGTCCCGAGCTAGGACGGAAACCTTCATCTGGGTTTTCACAAGTCACACGAGCGGCCATAACAAACCCACTTGGTTCAGGTCTAAAATTTATATAAAAATAATTAAAATAATCAATTTTTATTTATATTTTTTAAATTTAATATCTTAATTGTGACTTGTTATGACTCTACAGAATCTGTAGTACAGATATTCTTAAAAAGCGATTATCTTAACCCTAATGCGCCCAATGTTCCCATTTGGGATCACTATTTTGATACTCTATATTTCTTCCAGTTTTTATATAAATAGCTTACATTAAAAATTATTATAAAATATACCATCCATATAATAATTACAATTTTTTGCTATTATTATATTGCTATATTAATTAGTTAATTAATTAGTCAAAAGTGGTAAAGTTTAATTCTTAAAATATATATCATTAAATTACTTCGTTAAGATAAACTGATTATTTTAAGACATATTGAGTACAAAAATATTAAAATTCACCTTAAAATTAGTTTATGAGATTTAAATTTTTACTAAAAATTCAAATATATCATATCTTAATAAACATTGAAAGTCTTTGTTCCCATTTGGGAACAATGGCCACTAATTTAATAACTTTGTTAATTAATGCTAAATTTTTTTGAGATAAATAATTATTAGATTATTCAACATACTGATTAACATGATACATTTTGTAAAATAATATACCAATTAATTTATTAATTAAATCATTATTATTACAATTCTGTGTCATTATTATGTAAATAGAGTTTCATTTTTATGTAACCATAGATATAATTAAATATCGTTCGTAAAATGCGCTCATTTAAAACTCTTGAACAGGCAATTGAATGCTGCAAAGACAACCCCAACAACTGCACAATATGCATTCAACCACCTCTGAACAATGAGGATACAGATGAAGATGAAGAGTGTGATAATGCTCCTATTGATGTTCCCGGAGAAGTAGTTGTATTTGATGACCACATTAGTGATGATGAAGATGTCTTGGAAAATGGATGGAAAGAGGGTTCCATCGCCACCGAGACATCTACTGAAAATGTGAATGATACGAGCATGTTTACAGGTTTGAGTCCTGTCGCTGCCTTTGAAAAATACTTGGATGATGATATTATTTGTTTTCTGTGCGAGGAAAGTGTTCGGTACGCAAAACAAAAAAATAACCACAAGTACCACGTGACCTGCGATGAGATGAAGATTTTTATAGGAATTTTATTGTATTCAGGAATTGTAGTCTTACATAGGCAGGAACTGTATTGGTCCAGTAGTAATCTGGTGAAAGTGGGACCTGTTCGTGATAATATGACAAGAAACAGGTGAATGAAAATATTATATTTTATTATTATATTATTTAGATTCAAGGAAATAAAGAGGTACATGCATTTAAACAACAATAAAACTTTAAAAAGCGTCTCTAATTTCCAAAAAGTTAACGAGTACTTTAAAAAGATAAATAAAAAATTATCTCAATTTGGTATTTTCACATCGGATTTGTCAATAGACGAGCAAATGATACCATACAAAGGTAGACATTCAGGTAATAATATTTTTTTTATTTGACATAAATAAACTTAGGTAAAATTTATATCCCTACAAAACCCGTCAAATTTGGATACAGGAATGATATAATTACCTCTAAAACTGGATACCCGTATAAGATGTACTTATATTGTTCAACCGATAAACCAAAAGATATAGGTATATATTATATAATATAATTATACTATTATATAAATTTAAATATATAATGATGTGATGTAGGAATGGTCAAACATGTCATAAAAACACTGATAGAGGTGATACCACAACAAACACGACAACATGTAACTCTGTACATGGACAACTTTTACACATCTTTTTCAACGATGAAAGAATTAAAAGATTTGAAAATCAAGTCTACAGGAACTGCAAGAGCAAATAGATTAGATAAGTGTCCTCTCGAAGTGGGTAAATTAGCAAAAAGAAAAAGAGGATATTTCAAATCGTACAAAAAAAATGGTGTATCTGTTATTGAATGGAAGGATTCAAAACGTGTTATTGTTTTAACAAATTGTCAATCTACTGAGCCAATTACATTATCCTCCAGATTCTGTGGGAAAACAAAAAAAAGAATACAAATCAACACTCCTTCCCCCATAAGTTATTATAATAATAACATGGGAGGTGTGGACATGTTGGATAAATCTATAAGTATGTACAGACCATGTATTTCGGGTAAAAAATGGTGGTGGGCTATTTTTAGTAATGGTCTATCTGTAATGTCGGTTGCTGCTTGGAAGATTCATAGTTTCGGAGGTGGTTCCTTGAGTTTTCTTGATTATATGCAGTACATCTTATAAATATCGTTATTTTAATTATTAATCCAAAATTTAGTATTGTGATCGACAGACTACTATATCAAAGGTCATCTGGTAGCATTGTATCATTGACATTGAGATACGACCGACTGGACCACTTCATAGAAAACTGTGAACAGGGAAGATGTAAAGTATGCCAGAAGAATTGTAGGATGAACTGTATTAAATGCAACACTAAATTACATATAAAGTGTTTTAAAATGTATCATACAAAATAAATATGTATTTTGAATTTTTGATTTTTTTTTGTTGTTATGGGTACCACATAAATATTTACAAATGCTTTTGCATTCAGTCTAATTAGTTCAAATTATTAATTTTTTTAGTATTTTTGACTTTGTTCATATATTATGACTATGTATAAAAAATTTTTTTCCAAAATAAGAATATTTAACTATTTACTATAATCTGGCCAATGATCCCATATGGGAACATTTTGAAAAACGTATTTACAGTTATGGAAAAAATTAAAAAAAAAAACAGTCGGTTTATATAAACATAAATTACATATATTCCAAATTTCATGTTTAATATCGCAGTATTTTGGGCTTGGCCTTATTAGGGTTAAAAAAGTGAAATTTTGTGATATTCTATAATAAATACTACAGATTATAGAAAAAAATAAATTTTATAATAAAAAATGAATCAATATGTGATTAAGCCAAATGTTCATTCTTTATAATGAGTTCTTAGTTGGGACATAATATATCTTAGTTAATATTTTTACTAATTTTTAACTAGTTTATAATTTTATGTTTATAAATTTTAACATATTAACAATTGATGTTCAAAATAGGTTTTCCCGTAGTTCAAATACAAAATTTTTTAAAATACAACGTCAGTAAAATAATACACCATGGCCAGTAGTTTTTTTTAATGTTTATTTGACACATCCTACAGACAATTACAACTGATAAGTAATTGAATTGTAAAAAAATAAATTAGCCAAATACTTTATCTAATTTAATAAAAAACGAAAACCAACGTTAAAAAAGACCAACGAGGAGAAAATGATAATCGTATATCCTATATATCACAAATATTCATTGCTCGGTATATGAGTCACATAATGTGTTACATAAGGCCGAATAAATCTCAAATTATCTCAAATAAAAATTTTAAATTCAGTTGGCTACTTTTTACTTTTAATTTATATATTTACCTCATGTGATATTTGAAATCAATATCATTATTTGATTCTGTATCAACCTTAAAAAACTGTCTAATATCTCTAATATTTTTCAACGGAATTCCCATGGCTACTTGAAGTTGTGATGCAGGTAAGTTAATCAAAGTAACCATCTCAGTACAAGGATGCTCCACTTGTAATCTAGGATTCAATTCCAAAAAATAGTACTTTTCAGTTTCTACCTCGTACAAAAACTCAACAGTCCCAGCACTCACATATCCTACAATTTCCGCTAATCGTATAGCATCTCTTTCCATTTGTTGCTGAACAGACACGGGAGCTATGGAAATGGGAGCTTCTTCGATAATTTTTTGATGTCTTCTTTGAACAGAGCAGTCTCTTCCAAACAATGAAATTGCATTTCCATAATTATCAGCCAACAGTTGAATTTCCAAATGACGAACATTCTTAGCCAATTTCATAACAAATATGGGAGATTTTGGACATTCGCTTTGAATCTGTTTAAACAGTTTAGGAATGTCTACTAAATCATCAACTTTCCGTATACCTTTACCACCCCCTCCTTCGGACGCTTTTATCATTACAGGAAGACCAATTTCTCTAGAAGCTGTCACTGCTTCAGTGGCATCAATTACAAATGCCCTTTCGACAACATCCACAGGAACAGTAAATTTATTATTCTTTCCTAAATCATCAACGTTTATTTTTATTTTATCCCCACTCCAAGGGAGAGTTGGGACACCACAAGATTGTGCAATGATGGTGGATGCAATTTTATCTCCGAGACACCACATGGCATTGGAATCTGGTCCGATAAAAGTTATGCCATTGGCTTTCAAAACTGCAGGTAATTGAGGATTTTCAGATGCATGGCCCCATCCGGTCATTACCGCATCAACCCCCGTTTTTATAGCCAATTTTGTTATGCAATCAATGTTGGCGTAATTATTAACGTTGTATCCACCGGGGACAGGTAAAAAGTGATCGGCCATTCTAATGAAATCAGCATTCGCTTGTAAATCGTCTGGGGTCACCATTGCAATGAATTTTATGCATCGATCATTGTTAAATACTTCATATGCCCATTTACGGATGGATCTCATGCATTTTACGGCGGCAATTCCATTATTAGCAATTAAAATTGATTTTATGGGGTTGTCTCCTTGCATCATGTCAACATAAAGATCAATATTGACGTGTGATTCAGTAGAATTGTTGCCTGAGAGGCCTCTACCTCTTTGTTTAAACATTGAACTGGAACTATAATACAAAATATTAATTTTAAAATACAAAGTGTAAAAACCTCATTTTTTTAAGAAGATTTTTTTTAGCAACAGGTTGCGACACGTCAGTCACGATTGAAGATATGGATTGGCAACTTTTTTCGTTTTTGTTGTCCAAACCAGAAAAGGCAGAATCTATACTAAACTTGATCCGTTTCTTATTCTAAAAAGATAAAAACTTGAAATTATTCAAAACTTTTACAATTTATTAATTTTTCGAGGACCAATTTCCCCATTACACTGAGTGCATTAAACATCAATTAAAGTCTATAAATCAAAAAATTCACTGGTAAAAATTATACTAAAATAAATTATATGTGTGCCAACAAACGCTGTTTTAATTTAAAGGTATTAAATAACGTCGCACTAATAAAAATATTATTTGCTCTTGGAAAACAGTTCAAAATAATTTGATAAAATGAATTTCAAAATATATATAAATATATTTCATATAATATTTTACTTTTAGTCTAAAATTTAGACTCTAAATTTAGTTCATCGACCAGCTTTGACACGGAAATTATTGTATATTTATATATTTTACATAATTTTATGTTTTAAATGTAATTTACCACTTGTAAGTCTGCACTATTGACCAAATCGATGATAGATTCTTTTTCTTCCATGATATTAACGTCCACTGTCATGTGCAGTGATAATATTCAACTAATTATCAATAATTATATTAATATATATATAATCTATGACGATTTCTGTAATAAATTTACACCAATTAACACAAATTTACAGAAATTTGAAATTTTTAACCTTTGAGAAGTTTGATCAAAAATTTGTAGAGATAATTATTAGAGCTCTTTTAGGTAATTACCAGATTATGTTATAATTTAGACTAAATCTTTAGTTTTAAAATTATTAATTGATAATTTACGTAATTTTCATGTCGGTAAAATTTGCAATATGTTGTTGAATCTTGAAAAATGTAAAATAAAAATAACTTTATCAAGTCGCAAGTAAATCACGCCATTGCAATGCAATTATGAATGTTTTTATACAAACATTTTTATAATTATAAAAATTTATAACTTTTTGATAGATTTTTGAAAGATTTTTGACAATAATTTAATTATTTGTACAAGTGAAAAGAAACTTGCTGCATGACTTGTTCAAATTTTTCCTTTTCCTAAATGAAAATTTAATTTTTTTAAAATTTTAAAATTAAAAATTTACACAATAAAACTTTCTGAATGCAATGGACATTTTACGTTTTTCTTGAACACTGCCTTCATTACTGATTGATACTGGTTCATGTATTGCCTTCATTTGTTGTTGGTAGCTGACAAAAAAGGTGTTTAAAGATTCAAAAAGTACGAGCCAGTTTTTTTGGTCCATTTTTTGCTTTTTAATTTTCAAATGGTTGGAATTTTCTGTTTTTATTTTGGAATTTTTTAAATTGGAGCTTTCGTCGTGAGTAGTTTTTAATTGATTGAATCTTTTATTCATTATAGATTTTATTTCTTGTAGTTCTTTGTTTCTTTTCTACATTTTTATATTTTTACATTTTAAAAAATTTATCAAATTTATTTTTAAATTTTTTTATATATTTTATAAACGGAATGTTATAAATAATGACATGCCCTGCTAGCTCAATCGGTAGAGCACCAGACTCTTAATCTGGGGGTTGCGGGTTCGATCCCCGCGTGGGGCTTTTTTTATAAAAAATGACAAAACGTGTCAAATAAACCTTGTTGCTAAAAATTGTGTCGTTCCAACGCGTCGTTGTTTTTATTATGTAAGAATATAATATTCATGTTCAACATATCACCATGGTAACAAATTATTGGAAATTTTAACAACAATTAATTTTGTTTTTTACAATTAACCTGAAAAATAAAATGTACGTTTTCCCAATTTTTTGCAAACATTTTCATTTGAATACAAGTAACATGTTGTCAAAAATTATACTTGTTTGAAGCAGTGAACAAAAAGTTACAGTTTTTTTAGTTAATTAATCTTAATTAATTGAATAAATTTGAATTTTTTTAAAAAATAAGTATTTTCTCGTCATTTTATGCTATTTTTTAAACTAAAAAGTAAATTGTTTGGGTTATTAGATTTGTGCAAAATTGAGTTTTTATAATATTTATAAATAATTTTAATTTTACCTGAAGCATAGTATCCAATGTGGAGATTAATTTTTTACTAACTACTACTTTTTCCTAATTTTTAAATAATTTATTTTCAATCTTTTATAAATATTACATCTTCATTCGTTCTCTCTACTTTTAAACCCTCAATCGTAGAAATATTCTTCGAAATGTGGCTATACCCTTCACTCGCAACATCATAACTACAGTCATGATTGATTTTCGAATTTTCACTTTCAACACTTGTATTTAACCTCGTGCAAGAATTACTATTATCCAAACAATCATCCATATTACCGTCATCTTCTTCATCCAATTCTTCATTAGTCTCCATTATAGACAAAAGCTTGTTGATTGATTTTTCAGTCATTGCAATCTTGTCATTCAACTTTTTGCTATCGACTCCTTTTTTGAAAAATTTCCTGAGAGAATTTAATTCATTCTGTAGCACGACATAATGAATCTTTTCCTTTTCATTCAAACTCTTGTAAATTTTACTCGTTTGACTAATCCCCGAACATTTGCTCAAACTTTCATTTAAAGAATCATTAATGTTACTAATAATACTGTCGTGTTTCATATTCCGACATTTTTGAGAATTTTGAGATTCTCGCCGGTGAATCTTTTCATTTTGTAAATTACAATGTACATTTTTTATATATTTTTCTTCAGTCATTGTTTCAAAAGATATTAAACTTTTCTTAAAATTTATTTGAGTCGCAATGGACCTTTTTTCTTTATGGATATTGTCATTTTTCATTTTTTTTTCATTTTCCAAAAGTTTACAGTGATTTTCGAGTCTATAAATTTCGTCATCTCGAATTATCACTTCTTTGTTTAAACGCTTTACAATTTCCTATTAAAAAATATAAACAAAACAATAACTTTTTTTTACTTGAGTGTTCATAAATTCAGTCTGAGTTTCTTTTGCTGATACTGTTGAAGGATTTTCTTCAGGTTCGATTAGTGGTTGTAATCTTTGACTATTTTTCATAGTTTTTGAAAATCTGTCTATTCGGTTTAGTAGGGACGAAAAAACTGTATCGAGGTCACTGTTTAAGAGTTGTTTCCAGTCGGGAGCAGATTCTTGTAAAAATAATAATTTTTTGATTTTTAAAATTATTTTATCTTATTATTTTTCAAATCATTACTTGCGTCCAGATGATTCTGCAATTTTTGACATGCGTGTGTCTCAAAATCAATAATATCCTGATATAAACTGTATTGAAGTTTGTTGAGGCTTAGCTTGTCGGAATCGAAATTTTCCTGTAAATTAAAGTGTTTTTAAAAGTATAATTATTTTTAAAAAATAACAAACCTTAATTTCATGATCAAATTTAATATTTTTCCTATTTAAAATTTGTATTTTTGACAATACTTGGTCGCAATTGTGTTGTAATTTGTTGGACTAAACAATTTTATTACAAAGCATGTAATTAAATTTTATGTAAGTAGAGGGTTTTTGAAAATTATAAAAACCCATTATCGCTCATTTTCAATTTTATTTATTTTAAAATGTTCTTAAAATTAATTAACCTCTAGTCACATAAAATTTAAACTTTTTTAAATTTTGTTTGTGGATTTTTTACATATTTAAACTTGTCTTGTATGAAATGAGACAAAAAAGTCATTTCATTTTCCTCTATTTGCGTAGAATTTAAAATAGATAGTGACATTTTTTCTTTCATCTCCAATATCGTTTGTTTTAGAAAAGTTAATTCTCTTTTTAGGTCGTTAATGATGGTATCTTTTTCTTATTAAAAAATATTTTTTTAAGATTTTTTTTTGTTTTTATTACCCTTGTTGTTTTCGACCGTTTTACCGACCTTTTTCGATTTTCCAATATACGTGTGGTCATTATGTGAACTATCGTCCTAAAATATAAATTTTTTAATAAATATTTTTTAATTTAAATTCTTTTAAAAAATATTTTAAATGAACCTCAGAGGACTGTTCTCGTTTACAAATTCCAGATATTTTTCTAAACGCCACTTCTTGTTCTCTATTATAAACTTTAGAGTATGCTCTAGATAATTCATAGTTTTTTTCCTCTATAACTTTATCCTTTTTCCACAACTCACCTTGACTGTAATTTAATTGAAATTTCGTTTCTTTTAATTGAGATTTTTGAGTTAGATAAAGTAACTTTAATTTTTCCAAATCGTCCTTTAATTTTTCGTTTTCAGAAGAGTATTTTTCATTTGCGAATTTTAAATTTTCTAGATGAGATTCAGTAGTGAGAGCAATTTCTGTGGGGTATAAAACTTAATTTTTAATTTTTAAATAAAATAATTATTTACCATTATCATATAATCGTGTTGCTTTTAATCTGTCATCATCAGTTAGTAGATTTCCATCTAACTGGCTAATATTTCTCAGGTAAACGATAACATACGATTTATAATGTTTTAATTCAGATACTGGATTTCCATTTAATGAGAATTTAGTTAAATTGGATAAATTTACAAGTTTTTTAATCTGACTAATCTAAAATATTAAAATTATTTTAATGTTTTCTTTAAAAATTACTTCAATAAAATTCATAAATTAACAAAAAATACCAAATTTAATTTAAAAATGTTTAATTACTTCCATAACATTCAAAAATTAACAAAAAATACCAAATTTTATTTAAAAATGTTCAATTATTTTCATAAAATGCAAAAATTAACAAAAAATAAAAAATAAAAAATATTAAATTTATATTCCAATTACATCTTTAATTTCATTATTCCCCAAATAAACCTCCTCCAATAACCTCAATTTTTTCTGCAAAATACTTGGTACAATTTCAATACAATTATCATTCAACTTTAAAACTTTTAGACTGGTTAAATTTTCTAAATTTTCAATTTTTCGTATCTTATTATGCGAAATATTCAACACGACTAATTTTTTTAAATTATCTATATTGACAATCTTTTCGATAATGTTGTGAGAAATATTTAAATGTGTCACGTTGACAAGAGAATCGAGCTTTTCAATATGCTATTTTAAAAAAAATAATATTAAATTAACAGCAAAATTTAAGTTACATTATTATTACCTTGAACTTTTTATTTGTATCATTCTTTAAATTCAAATTGAGAATCGTTATTGAAATGAGATTTTTCTCATTTGTCAATTTTTTTATCAAATCGGGAGTTATATATCTCACTCCTACACTTGTTGCACCACTGATGCTCGTAGTTTCTTGAGAATGTGGCATTTATTCCAATTATAATAAATTTAATAAATAAAAATCGAATTTAAAAATTTAAAATATTTTTTTTAATTATAAATTAGAAATTTTATAATTTATAATTCATTTATACGAGAAATGAGAAAAGTGTTTGGAAATTGCAACTCCATGTGGAAAAATCTAATAAAACATTACCGTTGATTGGGAATATACGATATACTGTAATCAAAATTTGATTATTATCAAAGTACAAAAGTAAAACGAATATTCAATATTATACTACTGTCTACCTACCTTTATGGTGAAAAATATTGTATAAAATATATTACATTTTAAAATAATTAAAATATTACATTATATTTAAAAAACTGGATAACTTTCAAAAATAGCTAAAAATTTAACTTGATCAAATATTTAATTTAATCATTGATAAAATAAATATAGTATATATATTTATAAATAAATTGAATGCATGTCAAATTAAAAAGAAAAAAGTTAAGGTAGTTTTTTCACTGTTTTATATAGTCTTATATACCACACTTTGTGTGAATGGATTAAAACCTTTGGAAAAGGAAAATATTTTGTGTTACAGCTTCGCAGGTATTTCAACTGATAAAGATGAATGGAAAAAAGGAATTATTAACAAGTTACTCATATATAGCGTCCTTTACAGCAGAAAAGAATGCCAGGATGTGGAAACTTTATCTTCTACAGATAAATATTATGAAAAATGTAATTTAATTAAAAGTTTTGGCGACAAGGTTTTTTTAACGATAAATAGAGACTTGTGTGAAGAAGGTAATGTGCTCTACATACTTTACCAGGTTCTGTTCAATTTGGCATTTTACAGCAAAATATACCCTCTTAATATACCTCTGGCAAGCATGAGTATTTATATAATTATCCCCCAATTCAAAATTGTAGAGGAAAAGAATGCAATAAAGATAAAACGATTACTCGGACTTGTTAATCTCGTTTATTTTCCTTATATTTTTTTAATATGTGAAAGTTTCTCTCATTTGATTGAGTTTATGATTTTTATCAGCTTGCCTTTTGTATTGCAGTTAATTACAGAGTATGTCGGTGTTTTAATTGTGAATATGCCAATATTTATGGTTAATTTGATTATGAACTTAAAAATTACTCCATCAATGGTGACAAAAATTGACGTTTTTCCAGCTAAACCTAATGTCATGAGAAAGTTTATTTTTGATCAATTTAAGTTATTTAATGATTACAAGGATGCTCTAAGTGATGTTTGGAGCGACACGTGTATTGGTAGTGCCTTTTTAATGTTTTAATAATTAATCGTTATTAAACAATAATAATTTCACGAAATAAATAATCAAATGTGTTTAAAAATTGAAAATGTTTGAATAAAAAATTTAAATAAATTTCACTAATAAATTACTAAAATAATTAAAAACCAAACTAATAAATAACTACAATCTAAAATATTGGAACTTTTTTCACCCTTTCACTCATAAACACTCTTTTCCAGGTAACGTTTTATATAAATTATATTATTGTCACATTAATATTTTTATTAACTTGTATTACATTATATGTAATATTATTATTTCATAGTTTCTAATTTTTATATAAAAATTATATAGCTGATAAATTTAATTTTCAATGGTGAGTACTTTTTTTCACGTTTTTGTATAATATTTTCAAATAATAATAAGTCTAAAATCTTAGTCTAGTTCTACAGAGGCAATGTATGTACTTCGGATATCCTTTGGACAGGTATTAATAAATTTAATAATCGATATTAAATAATGATTTTTTTATCCTTCAATTATGTACATTTTTTACAAACTACTTTTTCAACAACTTGAATGTTTTTCCTTTAACGTAAAAATTGTCACCAAAACATGATTCATGGGATAAAATCAAGAGTTAATCACAGTATATAAAATATATTTACAAAATATTATCAAAATCTAGACTAAAATATTTTTTTAAAAAAATATTAATATATTATAATATATTAATATACATTTTAAAACATAAATAATAAATAACAAAAATCTAGGCTCTGTTTACTGGCAGCTGCCGTACAAAAATTTTAATTTCAGCTACATGCAAAATGATCCATTTGACGTGCCTATTAAAGTTAAACAAAGCAACGAGGAATCTATTCAAAATATATTGAAGGATTTGAAGAAAGAATGGGCCGATTTGCGTAATTAAATTATTTTTAAAAATAAAAATATTATACTATTATAATAATTAGCTTGGACACCTAATGATGTAGACGGTCATTTTGTGTGGGATAATATCCCAAAAGAATATGTTTTAGATAATCCTTACTGTAGTCATAAAAATGTGACAATACCTACAATTGAATCTATGGAATTTTTAAACAACTACACCAACGTGGTCGATTTTAACGATCGTAATTGATAAAAATAAAAATAAAAATAAACAACATTTATTTTTAAAATTAAAAAAAACTACAAATCATAATTAAATCAACAGCTGTAAAAATCCCATTCATCAAGAACAAAAATTACCCCGATTTTCTAAAACGCAACAATCGAAAAATTGAACTATATATTCTTAATGCTAAACAAAAAATTATAAAATACCTCAACAAGTGCAGAATTTTCCCGTTAAAAGTAAATATATGCAATGTCACGTCATCGGATTATATTATGGTTATAATTTAAATATTATTTAAAAATTTAATTTTTTAAATGTATATAATTTACATTAATAAAATTAGTACTGTCTTAATAGCTACTACGAATCTAGATCAGTATGCTACTGTTTCGTACCATCTCTAGAATCAATTAGTCCTAGTACTCAAAAAATTGACAACTTGATAAAATACGTGTGGGAAATAAAAGAAAAAGATATAGAACGAACTGCGGAGGATACATTTATAACATCCCCACAAGTATTGTAATTCAAGTATGAAAATAATAATTTTATAAAAAAATTTTTATTAAATCAAATTAAATCAAACGAGTAGAATTGCTTCAATTGTGAGTCTTTGGGATTTGTAAGATGCTATCGATGTCTCGGAGCAAAGTATATTAAATGCTTCCTCTGCTTAAAGGACAACAATGAATATGGTGAAGATTTTTGTATTAGATGTGGTTATAGCCGAGTTATAGCGTAGAAATTTAAAAATATTATTATATTTATTATTAGATAAATTATTATCATATGTACATGTAGTTTAGCTGCTATACTTGCCGAGGCATTGCCAGTATCACATGTTGCATATGTAAAGGTCATAGAAGATTACGATATTTTTTACAAATTAGGGTGGAATTAGACACTATAAAAACAAGTCAAGTGTTACAAGCTGACAAACAAATTTTACCACATGAAATTAGCAAAAATATTAAAACAGTAATAAGATACAATAGCGAAGAGAGAGAAGTAAATTATTAAAATTATTTAATAAAAATAATAATACGTAAATATTGTAGGCTACAGTTGACCACGTTTTTAACAAAGACAATCAAGAGCATCTCAGACAAGAGGCAAATAAAATGATTTATAATCATCAACGAAAACTGAGCAACTGCTACATTTATAAACAGGTATTAAACATTAAGGTCCACCGGTTGGGCCAAATAACATCTTAAAATAAATTACTTTCTACATATATTATCAAGTGGCCAAATTGCCTAAAAGTCAGGTTTAAAAAATAAAAAAAAAATTTAAAATTAACTTTACAATATTTGGCCAAATTCAATGGAATTAATTATCAATTATACACTATATTTCGCCAAATTTCCAGAAATCGTACATTCGACCTCTTCGATTTTGCTCATTTTTTTTTAATTTAGAATTAATTAAAATATTAGAGAAGCTAAATTTTCATTATAATATCGTTCAATGGTTTTTAAAAAGTTTTAAACGAAAATTTATAACAATTAATTGTTCTTTCGTTTCATAACTTATAAGACCCTCATTTCACTAGATTGAAATTAACAGTATTTAAAAGTGGCTGTTATATCCAACATTGTCTCTAAATTTTAAAGTCTTTAAGACGTTTTGAAATTTTCTCTTTTCTTACCTTTGGAGTGCCATAATTTATTAATCAGGTAACTTTTTTTATTAATATTTTCGAAATATATTCATATGTACATGTTCTACCAATATACAAAATTTTAAAGAAATCCAAAGACCCGAGTGTACGCCGCTGGCAAAATATAGTGAACTTGAGTGTTTAGATGCTAAAAAGTTTATTTTTTTTAAAATGATCAATGGTCAATATGTAACTAAAAGTTATTTTTTAAATCTACTAATTAGCATACATGTTTACAATATATCATAAACCGTATTTATTTTATTTACATTGTAATATAATGGTCAGTTCTTGTGTTTCAAAAAAAATACATTTTTGAAATATTTGGCTTTGTAGAAATTATGGAAATTTTTTCGTTTATAAAATAATTTCATGAAATTTAAATTTTTTTAAAAGTATCAAAAAAGATTTTAGATTCAACAACTAAAAACTTTAAATTACCAACACATACAGTACATGAAGAAAAGTAAACTGTACGAAATTTATGTTTGGAATAATGAAAATGTATACGATCCAAGCAAGAAAAGAAACTCAAACTTTTGCTGTTTTGGATGAATAAATTTTTTAATTTTACAATTCTTCATCCGATCTGCCGTTCAAAATGAGATATTGCAGTGAAATGTCCTTCCAGTCAATTATATCTTTAGTTTTAACGTAAACCTTCTTTTGCTTCTCTTTTGTATTGGGGGTTATTTTATTTGAAGACCAATTACTACCACTAGCCCCCAATTCAGTACTGTATTCTTGAATGTCTTCAAATTCATCGATATAAGCTTGAATGTTTGTGATACAAGAGGCAGACCTGTATTTTAATATTATTCGAATATAAACGTACAGTTTCGTAAGTAGATTCCAGGGAGAAGGGGTTGCAGCAGTTTTCGTCAAGTTTCTGAATAATTTAGCGCGACCAAATTTCCATTCAATGTCAGATTGTGCTTGGATGCGTTGATAAGTGTCTGACAAGAGAGCGATGAGCAGATTTACCAAAACGATAAGGGTTACAATGAGATATAATCCAAACATCAACTTTTTTATAATTAAAAAAATTAAAATTTATGAAAAATTGTATAAATTGTACTTTTGTTAATGTTGTAGCCCATGAGGGATTTCTATGCAAAGGCGGTAAATTTTCTGGCTCAATCAACCCAAATAAAGAGAAAAAAAACATTTCTAAAACCTTGGTAAAATTCATCTCCACCGAACCTCCGGAACCATCCCCGGTTCCCAAAAAAGTGTCATTCTTGAGAGGCGGGTCCACCGGCTGATAAATACACGTCACATTTAAAACAAATCCAAATATAAACAAAAACAAAATGACCATAAAACGTATCAAATCCTTCATTAAATCACGAATAATAATGGCCCAAGGTCCAAACAAATAGTGAAATATCAAAAAATCCAACAACTGTAAACAGCACAATAAAAGAGAGAGTGCGAAAAACTGATTTCTAATGTAAATAAACTCTCTATGATTTATGGGATCTATAAAAATTGCAGCCACGTGAATATCCACAGCTATAGTTGAAGTAATGATTACAAACACTTTTATCCAACCCAAGCCACTTCTAGATCCAGGGTTTGTCAGTTCCGAGACTAAGAGTCCCGACACCCACGCCAGAAGCAACCATTCGATCCAACTAGGAAATATTGAAGTCATTGTAGCGATAGGATTGAGAGGGTAGACCACTGTAAATATATAAATAATAATCAAATTTATATGCGATACGAGATAGGACATGAATTTAATTATCGGAACTCTTTTTAGTTTGTGCTTACTGGGTATAGCAAATAAGAACCATAGAGGTGGGAATATTATCTGGAAAAGAAAAAGGAGCATAAATTTCCATGAAGGCCAGTCGATTAAATGCCCTACCCAAATTTCAGAAATATACTTTTGGATAGACGGATGAGCCACTACCATTTTCTGTTCGTTGAGAATGTACATGTCAATTAATTGAATTCCGTGCTTATCAACAGAAGTTAAGAGCTCAGAAGCGACATTTTGAGAAGTTGCAATGGAATTTAATTCCACTGCTAAGTTCTCACAGAAGGTGGCGGCGAGCATAATATCGTTGGATCGTTCCTTTTCTTGAATGGCCAAGGTTCTGTACTTTTGCGAAAGGTGAATAGCACATTCTATAGGTACATTGGCAGACAAAACAAACTCTTCTATGGATCTCTGATTGTTAAGTTTACCCATCAGCATTAAATTGAATGATAATTTACTATCAGATATTAAGTGTTCGATATCCACGTTTTGTTTCAATATATAACTCAAAATTTGGGCTTGGCCGTATTCCGCAGCACATGACACGGCGGTATTCCCGTCGTTCGTCTCGAGGTTTAAAGAAGCTCCAGTTTCTGACAATTGCTTTACAATGTGGAGGTGGCCAAATTTACAGGCATAATGCATCATTGTCCATCCAAATTTATCACACATGTCTATATCTGCACCTTGGCCCAAAAGAAGAAGAATCATGTCTTGATGGCCGTGAGAAGCTGCATGGTGGAGGCCCGTTCTTCCTTTTTTATCCTTTATATTCATCAAGTTAACTGATCTGCTTAAAAGCAGGGATACGACCGAAGCATTTCCAGCACGAGTAGCTAGGTGGAATGGCGTGTACAAATTAATAGCTGTAGTAGTATCGACTTTTACTGCAGAGTGATTCAAAAGCAATCGAACCAGACCTTCGTGTCCATATTTGGCAGCAAGGTGTAAGGAAGTATATCCATACTAATAAATGAGTTTTTAAAATAAAATAATATAATACGTCATCTTCATTAGCTGAAAGGCCACCGGCTGGCAATTGTGTCGAAGCCGTTGGAGACACAGTCAGTAACATCTCTCTAACAAAGTCAATTTGTCCTAAAAATTAACTAGTAAATTTATTTATAAATACATTTTCCATTACCAAAACTAGCAGCAACATGCAATGCACTAAAACCCGTTTTGGTTCCACTAATTTCAAAGTCCACAGACCCTTTAAAAACCCTCAGAATATGAACATGTCCACATTTTGCAGCCAAATGTAAAGGAGTCATACTGTCATTATCTTCATCTATTGGATTAGTTCCGGCATTCAAAAGAGCATTGACCACAGTTTTGTGTCCTTTTGCAGCGGCTAAATGAAGAACCATAGATCCATCCTTTTTATTCCTGATACTCGTCACTATATTCTTATTGAAATTTATAAGCTCCTTGATAACTGATATACTGCCCTTTTCAGCAGCCAAATGAGCAGCAGTCATACCGCCTTCATCAGCCATTGTGATTAAAGAATCGTCGTTCGATTTTCTTAGAAACAACTTGACAACTTTGGCATGATCATTTTCGCATGCGATATGTAGAGCCGTTTTCATACTTATGTCGACAGCTCTTATATTTGCATTCATATTTTTCAAGTTTTTACAAACCTCAACCATCCCATTGGCCGCTGCAAGGTGAAGAGGAGTTTTTTTTGCCAATGTCAGACAATCTATTAAAGCATTATATTGTTTAATTAAGATTGTAACAAGGTTGTTGCAGCCATTATAAGCTGCTAAATGAAGAGGGGTGATTCCCAGCTTTGATTTCGCATTTACAAAAGCCTTGTTTTCCAGTAGAATCTTTACCACCTTTTCGTGGCCATTTTCAGAGGCCAAATGTAAAGCCGCTTTCCCGTGTTCATCAAAAACGTCCACTCTTGCTTGGTAGTCAATCAAAAGTTTTACAATGCCATGATGTCCTTGTTCAGAGGCATAGAGAAGGGCAGACCATCCATTTTTCGCTTGTTTGTTTAATTCCAACTGTAATTCTGATTTCTTGATGGATTTTATAATTTCCAAACAAATGTCTTCATTTCCACATCTCGCACAATAATGAAGAGGAGTTTCCAACGTCTAAGATAAATAATAATATTAATTTTAAATTAAAATAAAACTTTAATAATTTTCAAAATGTCTACCAAATTAGTTTTAGCACCAATGTTGGATTTGTATTCATTCAACAGCCTTATAATATCAGTATCTTCCAAATCAACGTGAACATGGCAAGATTTCAATTCAGCGGCATAATGTAAAGCCGTCTCCCCTTCATTGTTTATCATTGAGATTAAATTGGTCACATCTACTTGCATCTTTTTTACTGCCACGTGATCAATTAAAATTCTCAAAACTTGTAGATGACAATGTCGAACAGCTATATGAACACTCGTTTCACCGCATTTTGACTGGAGGAAAGGATTCGCTCCTTCATTCAGTAGCATTTTAATCACTTCTACATTTCCTTCTTTACATGCCACATGTAAAGGAGTTTCTCCATTATCCTTGGAGGAATTTACATTAGCTCCACTTTTTAACAGCATTTCCGTACATTCTTTGCCATCAATTATTCTCGCCGATATATGCAATGGCGTTTCCTTTTCATTACCTCCCTTTATTTCCACTTTGGCTCCATAACCCAACAACATTTCGACGACTAAGGGTTTTTGATTTTGTACAGCTAAATGTAAAGCGGTGAAATTATTTTTCGTAAGAGCATCCGGATGTGAACCTTTGTTTAAGAGCATTTTTACAACTGTAGTATGACCTGAAGTAGCAGCAGAATGTAGAGAAAGGCTCCCATACATGTTTGGCATATGAAGAGGAACTCCTTTGGTCATAAAGACAAGTGCCGTTTCAGGATGTCCAAACACGGAAGCTACATGCATTAGCGTACTCCCATCTTTAGTTCTGGCCATTACGTTAGCTTTTAGTTTATCAACAAGTTCTCCAATTATTTTTGTCTGTCCTTCTTCAGCAGCAATGTGTAGAGCGGATCTAGAATAATATTAATAGCAATTTTTCAAAGTTATAAATATTTATAACTTAAAAAGATTTGAGGATTAATCAACAAAAATTCAAGAAATAAACGCCTAAACTCAAAATTAAATGGTGGACTAATTTGATACATTATTGGTTTTAAAATAATTAATTAATTAATTACTAAATTGATAAAACTAAGTTTACTCTAATTAAAATATTATTTCGTCACATTCTATTGATTTGTCTACAAATTTAATTTTTTTGAAAATGCCAAAAAAGTCACTACTAAATAATGTAGAGAAATATAGAAATTGAAGAGGATGTTATTGAAAATGCTATTATAAATGATGATGAAACTGAGGAAATGCCATACACTGTAATGTGATCATGCCTATAAATAATGTTGCAAAAACACTACATTACTTTATTTGCCACTTCATGGGAATGAGCTGCCATTTCGAGGCAGTGTTATAGGGGAAAAATTAAACAGAATCTGTTTCATTTACCAATTTTCTCTAATTAAATGTGATGATTTCCCCATATTATCGGACGATATTATTTTGGGTATATCGTGAGACCAATTAATAATATATAACTTATGCTGATCAGTAATTAATGTATAAGTTTCTCCAGATGTTGCAGATATTGAGCCTGTTCCACAAATGGCCAAATCACACTTAAACTGTAGAAAGAGGAGTAAAAGTTGTTACAAAATCATGCTCCTGTGATTGGGTTCGAAAAAAGGGACGGATTCGAAAAAAGACTTTAAAGTAATGTTTAATTTATGATTTAAATAAGATACATAAGTAACTGTTGAATGTTTATATAATAGCCACTAAAAAACTACAAATTACTAATTTTTTACAAAAATTAAAAATAAAATCGGAAAATAACGCTTGTCATGGTTTTTAAGGGTTTTTATATCAACTAAATGACTCTTCTTTAATTTGCTTAATTGCAATGTGCTCTACAGTATTTTGGCTGTATATAAGTTATTATATTAAAATATTAATTTCATTTTTCGAGTTTATAAATGCAAATGCTATGCTTCAATTATATTGACGCTAAATTTTAATCAAGAAAAAAAATTATAAGGGGTATCCTTAGAATATATACCCACGGGTGTTCCATGGACCAAAAAAGTTTGCACTTAGGTGGAATATTTTATCTATTTGGAAACTAAGATTATTCATGATAAAGAAAAACTAGAAGATGACTAATGGCATTTTAGATGAGTATCATCAACATTGCCTGCATCAATGCTAGAATCATATACGATGAAAAATTACTTAATGATCTGATACTATACGACTTTCTACTGGAACTGGGTAATGATTACCTGACATAGTAAGGAGAAGTTTAATTGGTTTAACTGACGAAATAAAAAATTGTATGTTTCTGTGTGGAGTTACAGAAGAAACTACAATTCAAATGAGTCAGAAGAGTGGTAGATTTAAATGTAAATTTTTTAATAATAAATCGAAGCATGGATGCTAAATATGCGGTCAACACTCAAGAAAAGACATTTTATATACCTGTAACGTTCACTTAAAGTGATTTTATATTGTCATGTTTTCCACATAGGACAACTAGAAACCTTGAGGATACCCTAATATACCTCAACAATAGTACTCTAAAATGCATGGAACTAACATTAGAAAAAAATACCTTGAAACCGTTTAAGTGCTTTAAGAAGACCCAAAGGATCTCAATACAATAGTACTCTAAAATAGCTGGAACTAACAATAGCAGTTGAATAGTCGTAATGAATAAATAAATAAATACGTTTGAATTTAACTTGTAAACTTTCCACCCTTTTTACCTTATCCAATTTCAGGTAACTGTTTAGTAATAGACACTTATCTGACAATATGTTAGATTTTTGTCATTTTTAAATTATTTTTTTAACTCACTCACCCACTATAAAGATTTAAAATTCAAGTTAAAATTTAATTTTAATATTAATTTTAAGATCAGCAAAAAATAATAAAACATGTATAAAACATACCTATCTTGTGTATCCACAATATTCGGATCAATATTGGCAGCATGTAGCAATTTAATGATGCTTATATTCCCATAATGCGCAGCCACGTGCAAACAAGTCTGTCCATCGATATTCTGCAAATTTACATTCGCCCTTGTTCCAACAAACAACTTCATCAACTCTACATCACTATGTTCAGCTGCCACGTGAAAAACGGAATTTAAACAATTACTTTCAATAATCTCAACTTGCTTCTGTGGTTTATACTGTAAAAGTTCTTTACATACAGATACATTTTTACTTTCTGCAGCTAAATATAGAGGAGTGCAGCCATTAACGTCAACTTCAACGAGAAGATCCAAGGGCATGTTCTTCAACAAAATAAAAGCAATGGACAAAACCCCGAAACTACGTGTACATACTTCATGAATAGGATATCTATTTTGGTTGTTTAGAGCCTTGACGTTGGCTCTTTTGTTCATTAGCAATCTGACAACGTCTTCCTTTGCGTGTTTGGCAGCATAATGCAATGCAGTATTTTCCATTTTGTCCATATCATTTATAGGAATGCCCAGTTCAATCAATCTCTCGATAATTATCAGTTTGTTGTCTTTAGCCGCTAGCATCAACATGTTCATTCCTGTTTCAGAATCGACGGCTAAAATGTCAACTGTTCCATGCTCTTTATTTCTTAAAAGCAAATCTACGGCTGCCCATTCCAACTTCAAAGCAAGGTTTAATATTTTATTAGCCACAAGTTCAGGTTTAACGAGTTCTGACATTCCTCTACGTACTCTAGCACCCAATTCATTTTCACTTTTTCTTGATTCAATAACGTTTACATTTGTATTACTAATACGTTTTCCAATAGATTTGAACCTTTTTAAAACTGAGTTTTCTGGAAGAGTAATTTTGTATTGATTCGTTACATCATCCAAAGTGTTTATTTTGGGAATATTTTCAATTTTTACATCCTTCTCACTCTCTTTACCGGCTATTAACGTTGTTTTTCCACCATTATCAGATTCTGTTACTTGTTTTAAATCAACTATTGGTTCAGCAATAACCTTCTTGTTAATTTTAAACTTTTCAGCATTTTTTAATTCTTTCAGCTTTTTTTTTAAATTCACCCTTTTTAAATTTTTCCCAATTTCCGTATCTACCTTTTTTTCGTCAAATTTTTTTACAATATCGTTATTATCAGTCATTTAAAAAAAACTATATAAAATTGTAATAAAACTGCATAAAATAAACCAAATAAAACTGTTTCTGATTAAAATGGCTAATGTTATTGTGCAGTTCAGTGTATGCCATATTTGATATTTATTAAATAATTATGTAATCTAATCGATAAATGTAATTATTAAATTTACTCATTTATTCACTGTTAAACCAGCACCTGTAGAGTACACAAGACTGCGTGATTCTGTACAGCTCCGTGGTAGATTCCCCACAAATAACGATTTAAAATTTAAAAGTTAAATTTTTTAATAATTTTTCCAATGTCTTATAATGTCTATAAATTTTATTTAAAATATTGCGTCATTTTTTTCTTTTGTACCATTAAATTACTATTTTCAATTTTCAAATCTTTTCCCTCTGCAATTTTGATGAGAGAACGTTCTTTTTGCTATGCATTAAAATTTAAACTTATAAAAATTTCGTGTTAATTTTAGACTATAAAAGAATTTGACTCTTGAAATCATAAAATATTAATTGTACCTTTCTGTCAGTAGTCATTTGGTTGTGTACTCCTGCTATCGCCAGTACACAGAGACTACTCGATAAGAAGAGTATTTGCGTCGGTAGAGATAAAAAATTTTTAAGCGCCATTCATTGCAATTTACAATATATAATTTTTTAATTTCTCTAGAATCTAGTCTAGATCAACTTTTTTGTTTATTTCAAAATAAAGTTAATTTTTGTTTAAATTCTTATCCATGGTAGTATATTTATTGCCATTGCGTTTCCATGTCATGTAATAATTTTAATAAAAACCAATTTAAAAATTGTGATAAAATATACGTTTCTTAAATAACAGGATGGAGAAATGTAATTTTCTAGTCTTGGATAATGGAGCTCATACGATTAAAGTTAATTGGCATACAGAGTTGGCCCCCATGTAATTTTTTTACTTTATCTTGATTTTAAATTTTTTTACACCAGTAAAATAAATATAAAACCTATTGATCCGTATGTATAGAACGATTGTATAATACATAACAAATTTTTAGAAGTGTATATAACGACAAAATTATATTTATAATATTAAAAATATTAATAATATTATACTACAATGCCACGTCGTCAAATAATAATTCATCTGTAAGATCTTCAATGTTTTCCACGTATCTAAGAATGTTTTCAATCTCATGGTCATCATTTAAATTATAATTTAAATATTGTAATTAACTAATTACATTATCCATGGACAAGTTAATAATCTTCTTTAAAAATAGATCAGCACTTCTATCTAAAATCTGTTCTTTTTAGTTGGCTGTGGTTGAAAGCCACGTTCGTCTGCTGTTCAACTTTTCCTTCTCCTAGTCTAGACCTCTTCTTTGAGTGTATATTCTTGGCTGTTTTGTGATTTCGTTCGCCACTTACCGATCCTGATAACAATAAATGAATGCGCACTAGTAATGGTGATAGATGTGGATATTCATCTTCATATTGGGACCAGATTAAATGAGGCTTTAAAGATTTGATATCGTATATTTCATCAATAGGAGACTTTAATCTATTGCACAAAAGTGCAAATTTACCCAAAAAACTAGAGTAAGGTGCTAGTCGCAGTGCTTCTCTACATTGTATCAGTATAGGTCCTTTTTCAAGGTCATCAAACGCATCACCGTATGTAATTTTTAGAAAATTCAACATAGCATGAAACATAGGATCTGTGAAAAAAGCAAGAGCAATAAAGGGACTATAAATAGTTGCAAGTCTGTGTTCTAATTTTGAAACTAATATATTCAGACAGAGACATGATTCGTTATTAACGAATCGAATCGTTTTCGAAGCGATAAGATTTTTTGCATATAATAACGGTAACGAATCAAAACGAAAAGTATAATTTCCTTAATTTTTCGTTACTTTTATAGATTTGAATTTTAGAAATTTAAAATAAATTTTCACTATGGAAAATTCAATGATGAACTTTCATATATAAGTGCAAACCAAACACAAACACAGGAACAAAAATAGGCCTAGAATTTTATATATTGTTGTCATATTAATGTACATATCATTGTACTATGAAAATTACGTGGTTAAAATATGCGAGACTAGCTCATTTCTATAAAATAGTGAATTGTAGCCCAGCATCTAGTGCCCCAGTCGAGAGAATATTCTCTCGAGCAGGATATTACTCCTCACCGTTGAGGTCAAACATGAGATCCGAGTTATTAAGTGATATAATGGTAGTATATTATAATAAATAATTTTATTTTTTCGTTTTTTTAAATAAATCTATAACGAAACGATTAAAAATGTATAATGTAACGATAACGAAACGATAACAGATAAAATGTAACGAATCACGTCTCTGATCTCGAGGTCAACTAGGTGTTCAAAATAAATAATTTTACAAATACATTATAATCTACATATAAAACTGATATAAGGGTGAATATCCACGTCAAAACAACAAATTTTTTCAAACTATGACAGTTGACCATCTTCGATTTTTTTGATATATACATCAAAAGAAACACAAAAAAATGGTGATAAAAAATTGATAAATTTGACAGCAGGGGGTTTAGAAGTTATAGCAACATGAATTATGACCCTATAAACAGTAAATTTATTTTTTTTATGTAAATATATTTATTCAAAAACTTCGCACGTTAGTTCAACACAACAAATAAGTAAAATTGATTGGTCAAAAAATTTTTTAAAATAAAGTGTTCTTTTTGATCATTTTTTATAGATAGATTTTGTTGTAGATGATATTATATAGCATAATATATATCAATACTATCAATTACCTAAACACTCTTATTATTACAAGAGGAAATTGAACAATTTCAAAAGCTGCAATCAACGTCAATATTGATTTATGATGAGTTAGCATCTTTTGTAACGTGCTAAATACGAACGATTCCTGAGAAACTTTTAATTTCTAAAAAATAAAATTGAAAAATTATAATTTAAATTATAAATATAATTTACAATAAGCAACTGAAACAAATAAGACATCCAACCGATGAAAGCGTACAAAAACATGTTTACAATGTAGCCTGAAATGTAAAAAAATAATACTTATAAATTACATAAAATTACTTATTCATTCAATTTTTATAAAAATGTTACCAATATATATTGAACTGTAGACCATAACAGAATAAAGAATATAATGACAACTATCTTCCATCAAAATAGTCGCCAAAGATTCTTTCGATATTTTAAAGTTGGTCGGAAACCGTGTATATAATCGAATCGAATAAATCATTAAATTACAAAACACAACCGTGTGATGACTTTGAAAATTGTCATATCTAAATATTGTAAATTATAAAGCTGTAATATACATGGGCAGGCCTCCTTAAAAAATCCCTATTTCACCTATATAAGGGTTCTGAAAAATCCCTATATAAAAACAAAATTTATTTTTTAATTTTATAAATAAAGTTGAATAAAAAAAATTCGCGAAAATAAAGTTTATTTTTTCTAAGTGAAAACAAGACAACAAGCAACGATATTATAAATCACGTTTTTTTTTGTATACAAATTTTCAAATTTAATTTTTCTAAGCCATATGACGAGAAATAAAAATTTTATTATCTCACACGCTGATAAATACGGACTCAAAGTTTCCTCAAGAGACCCAGTAACGTCAAATGTTTCATCAGTTGTGTGTCAATTTTGTCTTTCTTTTGGACGTGAAGTAAAACCTGGACAGAAAAGAAATACAACATCTCACAGTAAATATTATAATATTTTTAGAACGGACCATTATAAACAGCATTTGACATTACAACACAATGAAAAATGGAAAGAGTATTCTTTAATAATTTCCAAAAAAGATAGACTTTTTTTTTAAAAAAATTGAAACGACTTTTTGCAATACTTTAGATGCTCATTTTGAAACAGAAAATGATTTAATTTTCTTTATCAAACCGACAATTGTTGAAAATATAATTCTTGATATGTTTTTTTGCTCTGAAGACGTAGAGTGTGTCACCAAAGATCGTCTAAAATCTTTATTCGTGTTTGACAATAATACATCTATGTACAAAGTGATTATAAAAACTCCTAAAAGATTTTCGATGCTTGTTGGAGCAGTATCACTTGGAACCTCTTTTAGACTTGCATCAAGAATAGTTCAACTATTTAAAGATGAAAGTGGATTGTCAATTTATGGAGGATGTACTGATGTTCTTGCGTCTAATTATACCCGTATAGTGTGTGCTTGTTCTATACAATCATTATCTATACGTTGTCAGAGGGCTTGGTGCTTTTCTATAGCTTTGGACAGTGCTACTCATCAGAGCTCGTCATATCTTGATGTCAGAATGCGTTTTTATTTGGATAAAAAGATAAATAACTTTCACCTCGTGGCAATTCCTCTATTTACAGAACATACTGGTGAAAATATGTTTAATTATGTTGTCAAATTATTAGACGCATTTTTACCCACCTGGAAGAATAAACTGATTGGTGTAGCGACTGATGGAGCTAGGTCAATGACTGGAAAAGCTAAAGGATTGGCAACTCGTTTAGAAAATGTTTGTTTACCAGGAGTCATTAGAGTATGGTGTGGGTTGCATCAATTGGATCTAGTCGTGCAGAAAGTTTACAAAGAATCATTGGATGAGTCGTTTTTGGATAGCTTGACCTCTGTAATAGGACACTTAAGACGTCAACAAAATCTCATTCAAAAAATGCAAAGTACATGTCCAGCTCTTGCAAAAACAAGATGGATATCGATGTATAGCTGTTCAAAGTGGTTAACATCTAATATTGTTGCTATAAAAGTTTTTTTAGACCTAAAAAAGAAGGTAAAACTAACAGATAAATGGTGGATTTTTTTATTTGTTGTTAATTTTTTTGCGCGAAAAGCCAGTGATACGTTTGTATCGCTACAAAGCTTGGATGTAACCTTATTAGAACAAAAAATCAAACTTCAAAAGCTTGTAAAATCATATTGTGCACTTACTGGAATGTTTTATACTGAAGAGGAACAAGATTTCGACTCGTCAACAATTACCTGTGGATCTTATGCGATTAGGAGAGAGGATGTTATTACGTTTATGTCCAATTTAGATCTTGATGTAATTGACATGCTGAGTAAGATCACTGAAAGTGATATGACGTCTTTGGTGAATAGTGTTGGTCGTCTTTTTGTCGCAGCTGCGGAAGGTATTAATAACGTCGTGGCGGAACGGGACAAATTAAATGCGAAAACTTATGTATTTACTCCTATATTTCCAAAACAGCTTGTACACATGAACCTCAAAGACTTACAAATTGTTCTGACACATCAAAAGAAACGAATCGATAAAGATTTTCTTTCTAGTATAGCAACGGCCTTTGTTAAAATGAAGGAGAAATATATGGAATCAGAGGAATTTAAAATACAAATTGAAAAGTCCAGCGTATTAAATTTTGTTGATTCGTGGAAATGTATCAACGAGAAAGAGTTTGATTCAATTAGGATATTTTCCGGGGGACTGGCAACAGCATTTCCCAACACAGCAACTGTGGAATCAGATTTCAGCATTATTAACTGGGAAAAGAGCGCACACAGAAAGTCTCTCACGGACATATCGTTAGAAGGAATATTACACTGTAAACAATTTAAACGTTTAACAATGTAAATAAAATTATTTAGTAGGACCTGGTTAAGTTCTTTTTGTTGTTGGTTTTTATCATTATTTTTTTCAAATATCCCTAAAATCCCTATATTAAACTAAAAATTTACCCTAAATAGCTCATATAGGGATTTTTTTCAAATTTTCCCTATTTAAGGAGGCCTGTACATGGGTGAATCCACGTCAAAACAACAAATTTTTTCTAAATGTGACAGTCGACCATCTTCGATTTTGTTGATATATAC
>JAUZND010000476.1:0-14111 GCA_034780555.1 Coelogynopora nodosa | reverse complement strand
ATTAGGTTTGGGAGGGTTGGATTTTGCCCATTGGATCACTTGAAGGATGCCGGCATGGGCTTGTAATAATTTGCCTTAATAAAACTGAAAGAGTTATATCATTGAAACCATATATTATATGCTGTGTGATTTTTCAGAAACTAATTAAACATTAATACTACACAAACTAAGCATAAATATACTTTGATTCCATTCATAAAACCAGCCATAATATTTTATATTTAATCTATAAATGCATCATTTATTAATTTTTAGTCTATTAACAGAATAAACTGTTTTCTGTGATAAAAATAGTTACGGTTAACTGTTATATAAATAAATAAAAGATTACAATGTAAAATATGCGCACCCAGACATCCGAATCGATGATTCTGTCGAGAAGTCGTCACCAACTAAATTAATTATATTTAAACATATTAAGTTATTGACATCATATAGGTATTAATATTATATCAAATTCAACAAAAGGTTTACGACTGAATATTTTCTTAGTGTCAAAAATCTTATAAGATCATGGTTTTTAGGTGACATCTCGTGTACAAAAGAAATATAAACATTCGCCATATTATGTGATATTATACTTACTGTATAATATAATGATTTTAACTATTTTGTGAAGAGCATCACATGATGCCTAGAATGTAATTTCCTAAGTGGAAATATTACCCATAACAATTATATTCGGTTTCCACATATATTTCTGCAAGTCACTACAAGAGCGCTCCTGTGATTTATCAAATAATATTTACAACGCTTGTAGAATTGTCTTGCAACTTGTGCTTCATAAAAAAGGCACCGTACATTAGATTTTTAAATAGAAACATATATAACTATATGATAACCACTACATGTAATGAAAGTAAAAATAACATAAAAACTATCGATTTAATCAACAGGTGTACTCTACATTACATGAACTTACGATTAAGTTCTAAACAATGCTCAACATACGATAACCAGTAGCAGATTAAATGAATTTGTATATGTAGACTCAGGCAAAACCTAAAATACAAATTTATACTTAATTTGAAATCGACCCGTGTCATTATATTGTTGTAGTAAACCATATAAGGAAAATATATAATTATCGAATAACTTCTAATCTTTTTCCTAACTTACAAATTTGAACTCGGTGACTTTGAATTAGACTGAAACGACCTAACGTGGCTTTATTGAAACCGACACATATGGAGTCATAGTAACAAAAAACACTCTATTCCGATTGGTTAAAAATTCTAATATTTAGGTTCGAAAATACAAATTAATTTTTTTTCAGGTGAGGAAGGGGGGTTGCATTTCAAACAACCATAAGATGTCATGTGATTGTCAGCCAATCAGCGTGTTGAACTAGCGATTAACATTCCTTACTACTCATAACATAAATATGCAAAATGTGTATACTTGCACCAAAATAACGAACAATTATTGTTTATCTAAACGATAAAATAGATGGTTTGGTGTATCTTTGTTTACAATTTTTTGGTGTTTTACAAATGAATAGTGTATACATAAAACCAGCTACAATCACGATATAACTTTTCAGTCACTTCGATAGCATTGCGAGCCTTACGTTTCAAAAGGTGTGTTTTCTATTCATTTACTTTTCTTGCCCTTTTTGTAAAGTATCCATCAAACGTTGAAGATTTGACATCAGAGCTCTTAGACTGATGTTGTATTGACAACCAACCCCTGTAAATTATTAACTTTCACTCCAATTCACCTATTGTTTTTTTTAACTTAACATGCGCCTTAACTAATAGGAGAAGTAATATGTGTGTGATTTAAATAAAGTGTGATTCCGTCTATTGCCTATCAAAACAACTTACATTGAAAAAAACATAATTAGTCATTAGCATGTCTAGCCAAACATATTAATAAAAACATTACATATGTTATAAACATCATTTATTCATTTTATGTAATGCATTTATCTTAAAAAAAACACACCATTAATTTTTTAATGCACATTCCATGTACATATATTTCTCTCTGTGTAAATAATCATGTACATTGTGAAATTCATTCACATGCGCAAAACACTGTAAATTACTTACAAAATCAGTATTTATGTAATTATCAACGGTTAGTTTACTTGGGAAGTTTTATAAAAATCTAAATTGCAAGTTCAACTAACAAATCATTGTAAACTTACCGAAAAAAATTAAACAAAACACAAGAAAACAATAAAAATAAGTATTTAACAACGTCGCTTACTTGCCATCCATAGAAATCTTCATCCAGATAAATGTGAATTGTAATATACAAATGTGCTTCAGCCTTTTCACGACGCTTATGAGCTTCAACTTTTCTCTCAGAAAGAAAGAAATCACGCAACGTCTCCGGAATATCTTCATCTGTCACAGAACAGAGAACCTCGTCTTTAGCCGATTCAGCAATGTAAACCAGCATATATGCGTTTGTAGATAGCTTCACACCTAGGTCTTCCTCGTAACCACCAAAATTCTAAAAGGAAAATATTTAAATTATTAATTTATATATAATAAAATAGACTAGATGGGAGGTTGTAAAACCAATAGATGTAAGTATTTAAAACAATAACCCAAAGATCAATATATATAATAACCATTAACCTGTCGAGAGAGAACACGTTTAGGATTTTTCCAGTGGTTATGAACCTTTAGTATATATAATATCAATTAAGACGTTCAAAAATTTAGTAAATCTAAATTGATCCAATACAGAAAATGGTTTCAGTTTTAAAACACTAAAACATAATTATGCCACATGATTTGATATGTATTACTTTAATGTGTGCTAATATAACAACATTTAAAAAATCGAATGTTCAATAATTAATAGCTGTTACAATACTATGTAATAGATTAACATGATAATACTAGTATGAACAATATAACTTACGAATTTTAGTAAAATTTATATTTTTTGATCAGCAGATATAAACATACCATCCTTACGTAAGTACGATATCTCAAATGGGCACTAAAAATTATCCATGTAAATAATACCAGATATAAGTAAAATATATTGTTTATTTTACATATACAAGGTGACGCATAAGTAGTCGGCCCCATGTTAAATTTGTATTTTATAAAGCTTTATAGACATTAAATTTGATAAAATAATCATAAAAATGAAAGTGCATTGTAATGCTACTTATGATTACAACTCTGTTATCTGTATGTCTCTTTCATTGTCGAGGTTGTCTCCCGATAGAATGATGCAATACCTAAATCAATATTTGAGCCGAATTGTGTTTATTCTTCCGCATGGTCCACATACATAGTAGTATACACGTGTACATTAGGTAAATCTTTTTCTTGCATTGTTTATTAAAAAAAAGTGAATAAAGAATAATGGACGTCGGTTAACGTTAAACGATCGAGTTTCTTCCATTAAAACTTACAATGCGATCAACAGTTTTAAGAAGATATGCAATAAATATGAAACTAAATGTGAAACTGAAATTTGACAATGTAAGTCTTGTTCAAGAAATTTGAAAAATTAGGCTCTATTGTTGATGCCCCAAAAAGCCAAGGAGTCCTTCAAAAATTGTGAGAACTAAGAGAATTTGGACTTAATTGCTGCCTCATACATTCATAGCCTCAAATGAACTTAGAATATCTCGCCGTTCACTTAGACGTATTATGCAGGAAATCGGGTTGAAACCCTAGGCTATCGTTCTAAAGTTCTAATATTTTTATGTCATATAAATCTCAAACATATTTTTTTTGCAATTTGTGCACTCAACAGGATTGCCACGCTTTTTCAAAAATCAAATTCCCTGAATTTTTAGTAATATACAATAATATTCAGAAAAATTAGATAAATTTAGAAGAATCTTATAGTGAAATTTTATTTAAGTAATGTATACAGACTTCAAATACAAAATGTCAATTGAATGTTAAATAATAAATGCATAGTACAGTTCACCCTTTTTTAATTTGATAGACTTATCTAACTCTTAATTCAGATATTTTGGTATCTTTTTGGTACGTAATGCATTAGATTTTTGGAAGTAAACCAAAACTGAAAAAGAAAAGAGATAAATGTATGAATAAATTAGAATTCACACGAAGTATGAAAAAAAGTTGAGGTTATTTTTTACCTAGAATGCATATAAAGGGGTGTTTAAAATATTTAACATATAAAATTTTAAATTCCCTGATTTCATGAAATTTTCCAGAAATATTTATAAATTCCTTGACTTTTTGCTTTATACCTAAATTCCCTGACTTTTCAATGACTGATCAAATTCCCTGACTTTTCCGACCCGTGGCAACCCTGACTTAAAAACCAACTTCTAAAAGAAATCATCACACGACAATAATAAGTACTACGTATATTGACTTTTCAACAATTTGGTAACGTAAAAATATCTGAATTTTGAGAGATGTACGAATATAACAATATATTATTGTCTTATACAACCAGTAATAATAATTGCAATTGATTTAATTATATAAAAATGTAAAAACGTTCATTACTTCTATATGACATTTCTGTCTCATTAAACAAAAGCAGGAATAAAGCTGATAAAGTATGTAAGTACAACTAGTAGAATATAGCAAGTACTTGAGAAATGAATAAAATTGAAATGATTTCTAAACAAAAAGTTTAACTGAATTTTTAAGTGCTTTAGAAGTCAGAGTTGTAGACAACAATTAATAATATTTTACATCTATCACAGACCAACTATCTAATTACACTATTTAATAGAGATACCATTTATTTTGAAAAACAACTACTTTAAGCTAATTTTTCCCTAGTTAAAAGTGCGAGTAATGTATTTTGTTATCAACATGTCCAGAATATTTTACTAAATGATGTGGAGACAATAGAATTTATTTTATAAAAATTAAGTCTAAACAATTTTAAACAATATTTTTAAAACACATTTTCACTATAAAAATAGCTTTACACAAAAATGTAACAAATTAATTAATACGAGAATGGCAAAATTTATGTTTCAAATGCTAAAAAAATTGAACTGTAGACAAAAGCAGCAGAATGGTTTTAATTTTAATAAAAAAATTCAAGAAATTTATACCCAAAAAAATTGTATTACTAGATAAAAAATCTTATTTTTAAATAAATTTATGCACTAAAAACATTGCCGGAAATTGATGAAAACGGTGGATTTACACAATACATCTGTGTAGGATTAAGGAACATGGGGAGGAAAGAGACAGGTAGTTTTTTATTGCCTATTTAGAAGAATTTTAGTTATAACTTTATACAGGAGTATAACTTTAGAAAGTAATATAAAAGTACCACCGTATCTAATCATAAGATTAATTGATTTTTTTTTTAATTCTTCTAATGTTACTCAGTTATAAGATATATAAAATCGTAACCCAAATATCATTCAATTGACATAGAATTTCATAGTATTGACACAATTGACATAGTGTTTCACTAAATTTAGTTTATTCAGATATATTAATTAATTTGTTATAGGAAAAACAAATACTGCCGTTTCATTGAAACAAATTTACCATGTATGCAAAATATTCAAACTAAGGAAATATTATTTACGATACAAAATAAGTTTATTAATGATTTTTTTATTTATAAATTTTTTAAGTTAAAACTTTTAATGAAAAGGTTTAAATAGTTATTGAAACCACTTACACAAGTTATAGCTTCACGACTAGAGCATATTGACACGACATCATCGTCGAACTTGTACCATCGATTATCGCCATGAGGATTAAGAAATACAACGTAGTGACCGCCATGATTGTCCCCCGAATGCACCAAAACAGCATGAAGGAAGTAATTTGTCGGACTATCACTACTTTTCTCCAAATAGCTCTCTAAATCCAGCCGATAAGGAAATTCAAACCGATCGTTAACCTTGATATTGGCATCAGCAATATGGTCATATTGGAAGCGCATCAACTGAAGATAAAGTACAGGAGGAAACTTTAAAAAGGAGACACCTTTCTCTGCTTCTTGAAGACCGTGATCACCGGCATCGTATCTATTGTCTTGTTCAAGAGTTTCAACCGCGGTGTAATCTTTAAATGCATGGTAAACATTTGTATTTCCTTTCACTTTTAACTGAATATCGTAAAAGTTTTCTTCTCGCTTGGACTCAAATTCGACATGCTTACACTTAATGTAAGATACCATCTTTCCTCGAAAAAGGGACGGTATTGTCTCTTCAACTCGAGTACCTTTCATCTTGTTTTCCATATTATCAATAAGAACGCGACAAAGTTCTTGGGCGTCATGCTGCATAAAAGAATCTAGTGTTTCCCAACCAAAACTACGTGTCAATTTCTTTGTTCCAACCGCGTGATCGCTATGCTGAAGCTCGTAGAACACCCTTTGTAATGCTAAGGGAACGCTGCGTGAGGAATCATCACTGTCGGTTGGCATTAAATATACCGCCTTACGCAGCTTGTTTGTACAATATAACGTCTGAAGCAATGAATTCATGTAGCACGTAGCTCCCTGATTCTTAAGTCCGACGAAACCAGTATGAAGCTTAGAATCCCAATCTACACCATGGGGTGCGTCTGCATGTACTCTTACCCGCAATACAATGCTGTCGTCTACAACAAGCCCCTTTGTTGGATTTAACAAGTCAGTGTTTGTAATGAAGCTAGCAAATCCCCAATCATTTTCTTTAGAGAAAAAATTATGCTCAATTCTGCGAACAATATCTTCACAATCGGGTTTTTGAGCAACGATACGCAACTCAGCCTTGGCTTGACAGTTCCATGATGTTGATTCACTCTCAGCATTACATTGAACGAAGAAACCAAATGATTTCTGGTTTTTGTCAGGTCCACTGGGGTTCAATCGAAGCATAAAAAGGATCTTCCAGGGCAAACATCTGATCATAACCGGAGGACTAAGCACCTACGTAAGACAGAAAAAATAGAACAAAATGAACTAACATATACAATAGACATACATTATATCTACAATTTTTATCAATAAAATTAAATACGAACATAAAAACTTTTTTAAATATTGAAGCAAGTGTACTCGCATGTCACGTCAATCTATTATTTCAAAATAGTATGGCTTTTGCAGCACAACATGTATTTGAATGTAAAACAAAACATATGCGGACGTAAATTAATAATTCCAGTCGCTATAACGAACCACCGTATACAATAATACATAAGATTAATTTATTCTTAAAAGATATATAAAATCGTAATCCAAATACTATTGACAGAATTTGTGTTCGATACATTTGATTATCATCAGGGGAACCATATTTTAAAATATTTTTTAAAGATTGGGATCACAGTACCCCCTTACAAATTTTAAAAATAATTTTTGATAAATTGTATATAATAAATAACTTGAAAACATATGTTTCGTATTGATCTAACAAACTAATAAGTATAGTACTATATTTATATAAAATATGAACTTTCAGATAAAGAGTATATCCCAAAACGATAAGTGTTTTTATTTTATTAACAAGAGATGTTTCCTTATATTCACTATAATATTTTAAACTTTACATCAGGATGACCGTAATCAGACATTAGATGAAATTTTGCATGTAATCATATCAACTTTTAAGATATCTGAAAAATATACCTTATATAGAATATCTTATATAATTCAGTATAATGTGTGGTGTAGAATACTACATAATTATTATAACTGGATAGATATACAATTTTAATCTGAACAAAAATATAAAAATTATACATAATATACAAAATTACAACAAAAGTTGTAGCTGGTTGTATTATGTACAATTTTACATTTTAATAATTTTCTAACTTTAAACTGGCAATGTCTTCATTCTACTTCTGAAGTTTTTCTTGTAAACATAGTCTTCATAGCTCCTCTCCTTCATATCAGCCACATAGTGCACTTTTTTCTGTTCTTTTGTGCAGGCTGCAGCTAGTTCTGATTTCTTTGCATTATTTAAATAAATATTATGGGCTAAATCTCTTGACGGACACTACTTAGAATCTCTATAGAAAGCATAACTGAAATAATGTCACCTATATGATTAATGTTGACTAATAATAATGACTAAATGTTGACTAAATAATGCCAACAAAACTCCCTCCAACGGCTGGATTGCCACGCGAAATTGTAAGTAAAATATATAAGAATAATACAAATCAATGTATAATATATTCCTATTTTTTTAAATTGAGGTTATTAAAAATGTACTTGACATATATTAATTTTTTTGATAACTTTACCCTTATCACTATTTACCCAATCCTGGTATAAGCAATCAACTGTTTTTAGTTATGTATGGAGTAACTGACATAAGCATATGTGACATGAAGTGTAAATAAACATTTAATCATGAATAGCTAATTTGTATACACTGTTAAAAAGACATTTTCATATAAATATATGACTAAAATTATTTCTTGAATGATTTAAAATATTCTTTCACTTTTTTCAATTATGTATAATATCTTTTTACTACTAATGTAACACTTTTTAAAATATAATCGAAAAAACAACTTTGATATATTTTTATGTATGCTACTGCTACCCTTTTTTAACACAGTACGTTAAATATTTCCCCCGATTGGCATCCAGTTTGCATGCTTAGTTGGTGAAAATCTTCATTTCAAATAGTATTTTGTGATCTTACTTAGTAATACTTTTTGTGAATTTAATAATACTTACATAACTGTGTACAGAATTAATAATTTCCAACTTTTAATTAATATTAAAACTTAGTCATTTAAACAAAGTTTCATATCATGAAGGATCTAAAGTAACCGATTTTAGTTTATTCACATTAAAAATACCAAATCCTAAAATACCAAAACACAAAATCCTACCTGTTCTCTAAATTGACTAATTCTAGGAACCCGTATTTCAATAGATCCTGTAGGTTTTGCTTCATCATTTTCGTTGTACAAGTCTTCCGTGTCGTCCACTTCTTCAATGTTGCAGGAACCATCTTGTTTCGCTTGCTCTCGCTTAAACATAAACAATAGTAAATCTTTAAAAAAACAAGCAATGTTATATTATAAATTAATGTTGACCGCGCTATTTACAACGAGAACATAATTTTTTTGAAAAACAAAAATAGATTAATTTTGCATAGTATTATATTTAATCAAAGTTATATTTGAAAATACTACCTCAGATCTAAGTACTCGTCCACGTGATACTACCCAACGTGAAACTACCCGTGATACTCCACACAACTACCATTGCCAAATTGAACGTTACATGGTAAATAGAATATTTCTAGGATTCATTGAGTCGACATAAAAGTGTCAGGGTAAGTCCATACCGTTTCTAATAATGGGTTCTAATAACAGCTGTCAAATATTCAGCGACGTCATGGTACCAGTACTGACATTTTTACCCATATTATTATATTTTATTCATATTTACATAATCGAATGCGTAAAATATCATTCATTTCGGATTATAACAAATATAATTGTTAAGTACATAAGAACTTCAAGATATTCAAATAGTTACTTTTTCGCAAGGGTTGTAAGTATTAGTGGGTGAAAGTAACTTCTGAAAGTAATTGAAATGTTTTACAATTAATAAAATGTGTTTAAATATAATATTAAATATGTTTTGATTAAATAAGTCCATATTTCAGGAAATCAATCATTAAGTGGTGATCCTGAAAAGGAACATTGTCGCGTTCTTAAAAGGGAGTTAAAAGGGGAATTGACCACTTAATAGTAAATTGAGCCACCTCTAGCTGCAATGACCTGAATTGTGCGTGACATTGAGACAATGAGATCGTACATCAACTGCTGAGGTATCTGCTGCCAAACACGTTGTGTCATTGCCCAGAGACCACAAAGACCTTGAACATGAATGGCATCAACTTTACGTTGGAAAAGGCTCCACAGATCCTCAATTGGATTGAGATCTGGAGATTGTGCAGGCCAGGGAAAAACCTCAATCTGCTTCTGTGCAAAGAAGTTGTGGGTGAAGCGAGCTGTATGACATGATGCATTGTCATGTTAAGTCAAATGCCTTCCAGGAAGATCAAGGGGCACCAGATAGGTTTCCAGGATGTCTACGTAGCCACGTGCATTCAAACGACCATGAACTCTACATAGAGGATGTGGGCCATTGAAAGAAAATGCACCCCAAATCATTATGCCACTACTTGAAGAGTGCACTTTAGGACGAATGTGCTGCCTCTGAAGAACAGTTCCACCCCTTCGTCTGACATACCGTTGCTGGCGACCTGTGACGAGATGAATTGGACTTTCATCCAAAAACACAACTGCTTGCCACTGAGCTGGAGTCCAATTCGCAAATTATTGTTCTGTTAGTTTAATTTATATTATTATACATCATTATAAAAAATATAGATGATTATACACTTATCAAAGCAAAAAGACTTATTTGAAAATATTTTTAAGGGATATTTGACAACTTATAATAATCTCTATTTATTTTACACTAATTATTAAAATAACTTTTAAATAACTTATGTTTTATTGAAGGTTAAATAGTTAAAACATACATTTATCATTTTTACTATAAATAATAAATATTAATTTAATAGTATTCTCTAATGCAAATGAATATAATTAATATTACTTATAATATAAAATGGTTTAGGCTATTAAAAATGAAATATGAATTATAAACTTTAATTTTCTTTAAAAAAAGTTATTCATTTTTTATAAATTTTATAATTTATTTTTATACAATTGAACTACCTATAAATACTGCAATAAGTTTAAATCAATATTACTACATAAAAATTATAATAAGAAGATATATATATTTATATATACATTATAAGCTTACCATTATAAATTTATATTATGAAGATTTTTCTAAATACAATTGTATATTATTTTTTAAACAATGTCAAGCATATACTTGAAAAAAATAACATAAAAATTAATAATAATTTTTTGTATTATATATATTTTTTGTTTTATGTGTTACATATATTGTTAATAATTAAGTTTAATCTCCAAGGATTCAAACTAATTATTATAATAAACCTAGTACTTTATAAACATTATCTAAGGCACAGTAAGATATTGTACTTAACTGCTATTACTGCATTGTAAAGTATATATATATATAATTAATTATTGACCAAATTACTTTCAACAGAATTTTTAATTGGTATTAACTAAGCCATAATGTTTTATGAGCATAGTATATGCAGAGTCACCTGAGATAATATTTAATTTAATTTATTAATCTAAATATTACTACATGTAGTCATAAAATATGTAAATTATATTATATTTTTAATAAATGTTATAATTATAACACTTTTATAATCTATTATTTAGGTGAATGTTTTAAAAGCATAATTATTGTAGGATTTCAAACATAAAAATTAGTTACTTTCTGGAGAATGAATAATATATTTAGTTTAGTATAAAAATTGAAGCTGTGTATTCAATCTAATGAACATTATACTGTAATATATTATTGACACTTATTCTAAAGAGAATAAATTTATTTCAAATGCACTTTACATATTACAATCATAAAATATATAAAAATGTATTATATATTTAATGTTGTTGACAATATATAGTATTATACATGCAATCATTTATTGATGTTGCAATTGTCTTTTATAGCTAATAATTTTTTTCTTTCAACAATAAACAGGATTTGGGGATGGAACGGTCCAGTCAGTTAATGTACTTCTCATTTGATATGAGGTAGCAGTCTAGAAAGCATTCAGTATAACTTTTTATTTTTTGGTATACAGCTGTGTCTGGAGTGTTCACAATCTCTTTATAAGTTTGTTCAGAATGTTTTTGTTTGTATTATCCAATAAAAACTTAATAATTGATTTTACAGAAAATTATAAGAAATCTAAAAATATTTAAAAAATAATTTACTTTCTTTGCCCATTATTTTTTGAGTTATAACTTTGGAAAAATAAAAAACCATGAAGTAGCATATAAAATTTAATCAATAATATAATATATTAAATGATTGGCTTGCTATATATATATATATTTATCATATATAGAATATTTAATACAATCTAATTCTGAAAAAAAATCAATCTTATATTAATATTTTTCAGATGCTAAAATCTTGTAAAGAACTCAGTACCATGATACGGGTAAAAAGACTTGCAATTTAAAATAATAATAAGCATACTAGAAATCAAATACAAAGAAAATACGAAGCATATTAGAAATATCAGACAAGAATGGCTACAAAATATGAGCTCAAGTGAAATCTTTGAAATATCTAGAAGACTTCTTAAAGGTGACCATAATACTTGCCTACCCAATGAAGATCAAGCTACCGACTTAAATTTTTTTGACAAGATTCAATATTAACCAATATAAAGACGAAACCATTGATAACGATGCTGACTTATTGCAAAATGAAACCATAGAAATCACACAACTTGAAGTTGATAATATATTCAAACAGGTTAAAGTAAACAATGCAAGTGGTCCAAGTAAAATACCAGCATGGATTTCCAAAGAATACTTAAGAGAGCTAAGTAAACCATATAATTTAATATACACCAAAAGTATAAACGTAAAATCTTACACAAAACCATGGAAGACTGGTTAAGTCAGTGCATGTCCGAAAACCAAGGAAGCTTTATTCACAAATCCAAAATCTTTTTGCCCTATTGCCGTTAGACCTATTCAAGCAAGTTCCCTAGACAAAATTGCTCTAAAAAGAATTCAAATTCTCCTAGGAAATCAAGAAGATTTACACCAATTTGCATATAAAAACAATTACAGTACTATTGATTCTTTAGTTTTAACAATGAACTTTACTTACAGTAATCTTGACAATAATACTGGTTCAATAATTAAGGCTATATTTCTTGATTACTCTTCAACTTTTAATACAGTACTTCAAAATAAAATTATAAATGAAGTAAGCAAATGTACACTTCATTACGCTAAATGGATAAAGTCCAATATGAATGGTTGGTCACAGTCAGTTAAATGTAAAAACAAGGTATATGACATGGAGGTCTCCTAAGTGCGAAATTATTTACATGTTTTACAAATGAAATAAATAATAAAAAACTAAATTTTAATAAAAATTAAGGTAACATTATTAAATATTTAGATGATACAAGAATTCTCTATGAAATAAGAAAAAGCACTTAACGTAATGATCAACAAAATTATCTATCACATGTTCTATCTATAGCTGAAATCTCAAAAAGAAAAAAATCTGAAACTCAATCAAATGAAATGTGAAGAGATCATTTTCAAACACAATAACTGTAATAATACAGCTGTTCTTTCTACAATTACAGAAAATGTCATTATTATCAATAAAAATATTCTTAAAGTAAAGAATGTAAAATATATTGGCATTATTATCTCTGATGACTTAAAATGGACAAAACATATTGATTTTTTTGGTATTAAAGTTAACCTTATTATAAAATGTCTCTCAAAAATTCTTCCATATATTAACCATATTTTATAACTAAATTTAATATCTTCAACTCTGTAGTTTTTACCAAATATAATATATGCCTGTGAAGTATGGGGTTGTGGTCTTCTGATGAAGGATAAGAAATAACTGAGGAAACTAATTAATTTCTTCGTAAAGGTCTCATCAATTTTCTGCCGAAAATCGTCCTACAGACAATCTTTCCTCCCAGCTGCTAAATCCTTCTTATGTAATAACAAGCTTCAAGACTTATGTTGAGGTTACTATTTGACCTTCTTTTTTATATTATACCCTCGTCATAAAAATGTATTACCTGTCATTATGTCACTTTATTTAGTCTTTCTCCTTTAATTTTCTTTACCTTAACTCTTATCAATTACAATAAAAAATATATGCATTTTCTATATTATGTACCTACTATAATAGGTACTTCTGTACCCTTGTAAAACTACATGTACTTTGTTATTAAATGTTTCACTTTAAAAGTTTGTACTTTTAATGGAAATAAAGCCCTTTCTTTATTATTATTATTAATAATTATTTGTTTTCATATATTTAGCCTAGAAATAATAACAGTGACTTATTTATTGTTTTATGTTATTGCATATGATATATTACATATTATACATGGTGATATAAAATATTTTTATAAAATATTAAAATTATATACATATATTACATACTTATAATTATATACATATATTACATACTTATAATTATATACATATATTACATACTTATAATTATATACATATATTACATAC
>JAUZND010000475.1:0-14111 GCA_034780555.1 Coelogynopora nodosa | reverse complement strand
TCCATACTAAGAAGTTCGAGTGCTCACAAAACTGATATTTATGGTTACATTATAGAGTAAGGATACATATATCTAACCGGATTAAGTTCAAGCAATTATCCTATTGGCTGGGAACATAAAAATAAGTAACACACTGCAAGTGAGTCTGATGTGACACCTAGCAGCATGATATTGATTTCTTGATAAATGATAGTTTTTAAATTGGGTGGACCAATTAATTGGCATGACACTGTATGTATGAATATAATCTTAAACATAATTGGTTCACTTCTGAGTGTGGCATTATATTATACTATGAAGATAATTAAATTATTATATAAAACAAATTGGAAATATTATTATTATTTTAATAAGTAATATATATAATTTGTATTTACAGTTACATAATTAACTTTAATTATACTAATCCTTCTTTCTCAGTTACTAATAATATGATTGCTCTCCTATTAATAATTTATACTTAACTTGTTATCAGTATGAACCGTGCAGATGTGATGCAGTGGGGATCATGTCAAAGGGTCACCGCGTCAAAGGGTCACCACATCAAATGGTCACCAAAAATAATTTTTTAATAATAAATAAAACTGATTCTGAAGTCTATCCATCTAGGGGGACTAATTATTTGTCCATTTAATAATTATAATGATATACATTTGTATATATAAACAAAGGTTTGTATTAAAATTAATTTTTTTAGTTATGGATTTGGTGATGTTTTGTCACAGTGACCCTTTGATGCAGTGATCCTTTGCAGGCCTGTATGCAGGAATTTGTTAGGGGCATGCGCAGTACTTAATAAAAGGAGGAAGATTATCCACTGTGGTATGGCGAGGTGAGAAACCGAGCCTCTAAGTTGTTGCATGGTGCCAAATTTTTTAACAGATTAAATCTTAGAATGCATATAAATGAATGTAAAAGCTATATGAATTCGTTATAGCATTATAATCCTAAGACTCTAATCTAACTTTTAAGATAGTAACGCTTTGAGGAGGAGGTCTTTACACGAGGTTTTTAATATAGTCATTTTTTAATAACAATTTTAACAATTAACATTTTTAATTTTTTTGTGTATTTTATTTATTATATCAGATACATAGGTAATCTACAACATATCATTAGATTCCCAAAAAAATTAATTTAGTTAGTAGTATATAGGCTAATTCAGTTTGGTAACCTTTTAGTCGAAAGACTGTGGTTTTATAAAATACTATTCTTGTTTTTGTCCGAAGATTCTTTAATTATTATTATATATGAACGTAGGCTATATAGCATGTAGGCCTAAATTACCTGTTTCTTATATGCTTGTCAACTGTTGTAACTTTTGAAGACAAGAAAAACATATATTAAGACAACATCGGAAAGTTAGAATACCTATTAATATTAATTTCATGAAGAATTTCATTGATTTATTTAATCAAATTTTTTATTCACTAAAATAACCCAGGGAATACTACAAGGGAATACTTGTAGTACTTCCTGAAATAAGCTTTATATAATTTAGACTTAGTAAAAATGAATTGAAGCAGAATTACATCTTAATTAATTTTTTTATATTAAAAATATTATTATACATATATACTTAATAGTATACTACATTTATATAGGGCTTATGAACCTAATTTTAAAACATATGCTACACTGCTTAAAAATTAAGTTCTACATTGGAAATATTTAATAATTTATTTGTTTTCTTATGTAGGCTAGCTACAATATATCGTATTCATAACAATTTGACGATTTGACGAAATATTATAAAGATGTGTGATATCACACAGGATGGAACTTTTCATATAGATTACATTTAATGATTGTTTATAATTATTTAATTTGATCAGAATAGGCCTACGATACGAATATTTTTTTCTTTTCAGAATTTTTTTATATCCCTCATTAGTAATATATTATGATAAAAATTAATTGATGAAAGGTGAAAGCTTGGATCTTTTTTATTAATTGTAATAAAAATGTTAACTTTATTGTGATTTTTCTTTTACGTAATATATTATGTTATGCTATATACTACTGCTATATATTTGAGTAGTAATATGCACTATATATAGAATTATAAATGGGCAAATAATTATGATTATTAAATTTCTATTGGTTGTTAAAAATAGTTCTCAATCGATTTGCTGTGAATCTCCATTTTAGTTTATATAAATCGTTGCAGCGTTCCGCTGCTTCTTCAAGTGTTTGATGGTAGATTCGTTTGTTGTTTTTTGTGTTTTTGGATATTGTTTTCAACATTCTCTTTAGTCTAGATCACTTATCAATATGGAGCATTTAACGCCGACCACTTTGGATATTAGTCAAAACATCATTTCTAAGGATTCTCATAAAAAGAGCAACCTTGGAACTGCCGCTTGTTCAAGCAGCACATGTCAAACATGTGGACAGTCACTTATACCATATATGTCCGAACCAAATTACGTTCCTAAAGCAATTACGATAGAAACAATCCCAGCAGAATGTTCAAAAATACTACCTGGTGCATGGGGAAATACAGATTCAATTAAAGTTACACAAATCAGGTAATAATATTCACTTTAAATTTAATAATTGGACATTGGCCATGTCTCATGACTCAGTCATTGTCATAATATTAATGATGGAATGTGATTACTACATATTATATATTTTCATCATAACATTTTATCATTTGTATTTGAGTGTATTAAGTGATTTGTTATTAGTGTTTATGCTCTTCATTTGAATTTACATACATTCGAAATCCATGCATGCTGTAATGCAATGGCAATCAACATGTGTTTTTAACAAAATGTTTCATATTATGATATGGTTAGGGATATATATAGACATAGTGTGAAGGTCACACTGCAATGTCAATGAAATGGCCATAGGCACTTTTGACATTATATAGCATATTGATGTATTTATACTTATTTGTAATATTATAGATATATAGATCTATATAAAAAAATATTCATAATTAATAAGTAGTTAATAATTAATTCATACATAATATTCAATAGTCATAAATATTCATAATTATGTATAAAAAAATTAACAAGGTTTGTGCTTATATTCAAAACAAATTTGTAAAACTTGTTTGAAGATTGAAACCTATTTAGTCTTATATATCATATATATATATATATATATAAAATGAAAACAATTAAACATTTAAAATGTTTCCAATCACATATTGTAATATATTTGATTAATATTACATAATAATATAACTGTTATACAAATAAAGGTGACTGAATATCTGACAGTTGTATTGCCTGAAATCAGGCACCTGTTACATCAGCTCATCACATTATATAATACAAAATAATATTACTGTTTTAAATATGTTCTCAACCCATGGTATATATAAAATAGTCCTACAGAAGAAAAAAATATATAATATATAATGTTATTTATAAGGCCATACTGACTTTGTCTTTGTAATATTAAAAAAAATCATGTTTCATTTTTTAAATGTCACAAATGAATATAGGTCTAGTAATTATAATATTGTATCTTATTGATAAATATACCTTTTTGTGTAGCCATAGCCTATGGCTACACAATTTTTTTTAATTAATGTAACCAATTTTAATGACAATAAATGCATCCCCAGTATTTGCATCGTTACACTTAATGACTTATTGTCTTCTCCTCCAGTACTGACATAGCATGTTTTCAATGACATAACTTATTTCTTTACATGTTCAATGCCTATCTCAGTCATTATGATGTACATGCAATTGGGAATTTTTATATTCATTTATCAATTACTAATATTCTTTTATTTATATAAATTGTTGTTTGATTGTGTCTCTGACTCTAAATATTATCAATGTAAAGCTTATATTCCTTTATATATTATTATGTTTTCTCATCTGTTTATTTTTGACTAAACTTATTAATTTCTTCCTATGTAACATTTTATGGGTTTATTTTATAACATTTTATATTGGTGTTAAATTACAACAAAAAACTAGTAGACACAAAAACCAATATCTATTAAAATGACTCTTGGTTAAGTGATGTTTCTAGATCTAACTATAAATGTTTTCTTTAATTATGTATCAATATAAGTAAATATACAAGTATACCAATTTTAAAAAGCACATTGTCAACAAAGGAGAAATATACAAAATCATCTAATATTACATTTTATAATGGTATAGCTTCAGAGACTTGCAATTATATAATTTTTATTATAGTAACTATATTCTAACCAAATAAACAGTCAACAATTTATCAATAAAGTACTAGTTTCGTTATTTAATTAATTATTAACTGTATATTTTTTGGTGGTTATATTTGAAACAATTATAATATAAGCCCTCTGTATTTAACCACTAAACTGATATTTAAAAAATAATTATTTTAAAATGCAAATGGCATCTACAGACTACAGTGATTATTTTCATACAGTATTTAAGCCATAAACTTATGTATTTTTCATAATATATTAATTAGACATATACAGCTAGCCATATTACATTCACAGAATGTGTGCTAAGACTAAACTTAGCACCCCATGCTAACTTCCCCAAATATTTGCCCCTGGGTAATATTTCCAGTGCTAAAGATTAATTTCTGTTGTTTTACATTATATAGTAAAAAATAATTAAGAAATGTTTTAGCATATATGTAATTGTAATTTTTTCAATATTTAAAAAAAACTGATAATAATATATTATTTCCATAGCATGTTTTATATAATTGAAGTATAACTTTCTTCCATAGAGTTAAAAAATTTGATTGTATATGTAACATTAAGTTTTTGACAAGAGTATATGTTAATGAACATCAAATAAAAATATTATAGCTATTAAAGTAAATATATCTCAATATTACTATATATATCTTTCACTTATTTAGAAATATAGGTATTTACATGACATGCTCACACCAAATTGATTGATTTAGTCTCTATTAAAAGTATAAGCAATATATTTATTGTGTAAAGTTTCACAAAATATATCCTATAAAATACATTTTCTATAATATATAACATTTTCTATAATATATAACATTTTTATTGCATATAAAACTGAGGTCTTTATTATTCTTTGCAAACACTGTTTCTTTTGTTTATATTTAGCTTACAATAAAATATTAATTATGAATAAAAATAATCACCTTTTTAGATATAATATTATTATGTCCTATAATAATAAAAATATTTTGTCTGCATTAGTATAGTTTGGTTGTCTAGTCATCTAAATAATATTAATACAAACTACATTATATTAAAGTGAACTTGTGCAGGTGTTAATTGTTCAGTTATACCGCTGCATACAGATAAACATCCTGAAGTGTAACTGCAGGTTCACTGACATTCACAGATCAGAGAATAGTTAGATGGACCAAGAACAAATTGATGAAGAGGGGGAAATACTAATCACACATTAAATCTAAGCACCTTGAGCTAACCAGTCCTGATAATCTGTAATACACATTAATATCTCCAGGCTAGTTAGTCTAAAAGATAGTCTTAGGACTGGCACTGCTTTTAGTCTTGAGCTTGCATTCTGTAATATGGTTAATAATTTTTAGCTAACACATTAACATATGAGCTAATTTACATAGAATGTAATTTGTCAAGAAAAATAGTTTTGTCAGTTACCTGGTTATTGTGGGTTGGGCTTCAATCAGTAGAAAATTCTGTATGTTATCTTTATTTTGCATAAAAATGTATTGCATTTAATTTATTGGTATAAAAAATTGTTTATTTTTCTGTAGTGTCAGCATTTGATTAACTAATATTTTCCTTTAGAAAACAGTTTAAGTTACTTGATCCTTTCACATGCATATATGTTGCAGTTCAAAATGTAATTATTTATATATGTTTTAGGTTGCTGCTGTCTCTCTCTTCTCACCCACCCCCCCCCCGCATCCTACTGCATTTGCTTTAGATTTGTCATTGGTTTGGGTCAACTTAGTAGTGATTACCACCACTATTGAATCTGATTCAATGGGAAAATTAATGTTAAACTATTAGATTAATAAATTTAGTTTGTAGTAGGGTATTATTTGCTTATGTTTATTGTATTGATATTTCAAAATGTATTAATTGTGAATTAATGATCAATTAAGGAGAGCACAGGTTATTGTAAATCCTTGAAAACATGTATCAGTTAATTTCAGTTTAATAGAAATTTTTCAATACTTTTATTATATAAAAATGCTGTGCACCTCAACTGTTTGAGTTACTATTTATGATTCTAAAAACTAGCGGATTTTTTTCTTTAACATTTTTTTTTGTTTTAGTAAAGAAAATTGTAGGGTTTATCACAAATTGCTTTAATTAAATAAATTGCAAATTTATAATGTTACAAATACTGTATCAGCCTTATTAAACAAGGATGTTATTAAAAGTGAAAACACTCAAAAACACACTAACTGTTTCACACTGTCAAATTACGTGAGTCAATGAAAAACAGTCAAAGGGAAGTTTATCTTTCCAACACAGGAAGGGAAGAGAGAGAAATAATTACATTAATCCTGCATTGGAACAAAGGAAAAGGGAATACAATAAAATCAATATGGGATAAATAGGAAAAAGGCGAGTGAAAGTATATACGATGTTGGACAATTACATTTAAAGAGTAGATTTAGTAATTTTTCAACAATAAAATCGTCTTTCGAGTATCTGGAGTTGATAGTGAGCAGATTTAGAGGTTGTTTTCTTTTAAAAACAATGTGCTAGTTGAAGTTTGGGCCACAAGTATCAATGTATGGGTTTACTGAGAATGAGAATGTTTACTCATTCATGAGAATCGGGTGTTCTTCTATGCAAGTGTAGAGTTTTTGTAGTGTAAATATTAGAGTATTTGACAGGACAGTTCAATGGTTTGCAGTGTGTAATTGTTTTGTCTGAACTGCATGTTATGTAATTTTTGTAGAGATCTTCTGTATAAGTTTCTTGTTTAAGTTGTTAAGTCTCACAAGAGGCCCAAAAAGTTCCATTACTCCAGTATATTACCTATGTAGAATAGTGAATAGAAATTTCTCGAAACTGCCGACAGGCCCTCACCTTTTAATTAGCTTATATATACTATACCTAAACAGGGAGACCGGCTCTTCCCCAAAAAATAGGACAGGTGAAAAAGAGAAAAAATAAAAGTAATAAAATATGTAAAGTGAGAGATGGAAATAAGAAAATAGGGTTAAGGTAAACTAAAAAATTAATAAAGAAAAAACGGGTTTAAGGGAAGCGGAAAATCATTTGCAAATGGAAAATGCAAACTATGCCGAATTGGTTGTAGCGATTCGGGTTTACATCCGTTCTATTATTATTTTTTTTGTATTACATTCTCACTGCAAATTTCACGTTTCTAAAGGAGAAAATAAATTTGTGTAATTGTTCTCTCTTGCAGCGGCGGTCTGAGCAACTACCTTTATCTCTGCAGCTTGCCAGAAGATGTACCCCTTTCCGCTAACGAGCAACGCAAAGTCCTCGTCCGTATCTACGGTCAGATCCTGATGAGTAATTCAGAATCTGTCGTCGTAGATGCGCTTGTGTTTGCCCTTCTATCCGAGAAGAAGTTCGGTCCCAAACTCTACGGACTGTTCAAAGGGGGCCGCATTGAGGAGTATATTGATGTATGAGTTATAAATTGTTGTTGATATATCGGTCATCGTTGCACGAAAGCCTGAGTTTTCAAATGATCAATGAGAGCCTCAGCGATTTCGATAATTGGAAAACGAAGGCTTTTGTTCAATTACTGATTTGTTAATGAGTTACATATTAATAAACTATTTTTTAAGTTGCGTTAAAAATTATTATTTTATATATATACGATTATGAAATTGAATTTTGTCTTCTTTAAAACCGTAATTAAATGGTAGATAAATAAATAGATTCCGTTTTCAATTTCATTTGTCTTTGTTCTATAAAACATAAATTGTATACATTTTTGTTTTAAAAAAATCATTACTTTTACCAATAGGTATATTTGAAATTTTTTAAACATAAATAAGAAAACATTTAAAAACGTAATTATTTATTCATAAACAATCTTTGTTTATAGTATATTTTTGTATATATATTATATATATATATTATGTATAATTTATTATATTATACTTTGTTTATACTATATTTATAGCAGGTATTATTTAAAAATAATCTAATGTTAGTCTATTTGGGGACTGTGTATATTTTGGCGCAATTATATGTGCAAATGTAAAATCCACAATGAATAAACATGTAGGTATGAATAACTACTAAATAAGTACAAGACAGGAACCTTCACACCGGCCATTTATTGAAGTAACGACTATCAGCTGGAAATTTCGATTGAGTATGTTTGTGGGTATATAGTCACTTCAGTAGACGTTTAATATCGAATAAAGTATTCTTTAGTACCTCTGTTCGATCTGTCACGCTCCAGTCACGCACCCTGACCACCCGGGAGCTGTGTCAACCGGCGGTGTCACGTCAGATCGCGGTCACGCTGCGCAACCTCCATGCGCAGGAGATGCCGTTGAAGAAGGCGCCGGTGTTCCTCTTCAATGCGATGGCCAAGTGGATGCGCGCGCTGGAGCACTGTAGCGACCCCGCGACACGGGCGATTGTCACCAGCTTCCGATTGGATGAGGAGTTCATCTGGATTAGGTATGGAGAGAGGGAGGAGGGGGTATGTATCTATGCGTTACTGCCGTATTTCTTCTTTATTGATCTTGTTGCACGACAATGGGTTAGTTTATGGACCCCCCCTGCTCCATACTAGGCGGCGCCACTTTTGATACGTTAACAGCTTAAATGCTATAGGGTTGTCCCCTTATTCTTTACCTGTGGGGATCATGTGAAGTCGATAATGCAATTATGCCAATGATCCAGGCTTGTATAATTAGTTTTATTGTAGACCTACCTACATATTTCATTAGTTGTCTATTGTGATTTATTTTGCAGAATTATTGTCTTCAGTTGTTATTATTTATGGTCTTCTACAACGTAAAACATTAGTCATGATATCAACCACAAGTTCCAGCTGTATAAATAATGTATTGTATCCTTACAATTACACTTGCAATGTTGTGCAAAAAGATCTATTTTAATACACTGCAAATCCTGGTAGTTTGTTTTTGTGGATTGTTATCTATAACTCTGCTAGTCATTTTACTGTTTACATAATTTCATTTAATCGAGACAATTTAATTTTAAAATAATATATAAAAATGTTGATCATAGCATAACGATCTGTTGAACAGCTAACAATTTTGAAACGATTTAAAAATTAATTAAATATTGACTAATTAATTATTGATTATTATTAATTATTAAATTGATTTAATCTAGTTGTACAGTTTAAAGCGATCAGAGAATAATTTATAAAATTCTTAGATAATTAAATTGAGATGTTTTTGATTAATTCACTTATACATCTCATATTTTCAGTGATTATTATTTCTGCTTTAGATTTCGAAGTGATCTTTCAAATTTTCGTTATTATGTTCCGAGTTGAAATATTACACACATTTGTAGTATATACACATTAGACTGAACTTGGTTTTCTTAATGTCGGGGAAATTGATTAAATTAGACAGTCCTCGATAACCCTGAATAAACGTAAAATACATACAGTTAAAATGTTAATATACATACAATATAGTTACAACATTTATTTCATTAACCAAAACTCAAAATATTAAATTTAAAAAAACAAAAAAAACTATTGATGATATATCTATTTAAATAGTTAGCATAATTTCATGTCATTCTTTTATTTATAATTTAATCTTTGTGATGATTATTCATTGAAAATTATGTTGGATTTGTTTCAATCTAGTGTTATGCCACGGTCGTTTGTTATTCTGTATAAGCCTTTGAGAACGGTGTGTTTATCAAAAGAATGTATACTTTGTTACAGACTGGGTTTACAAAAATAATTTGGACTTAGTTGATGGAAATCTGACACTTAAGTCTGATAATAAGGCTGAAAAAAGTTACATTTGATGTATTTATTATAGTTTCTGTTAACTTAAGTTACGTTTATTTTATATATATAAATAATACAATTTGGTTTATATTTTGTCACATATTTCCATACACAAAACATCTAACGTTAATGAAACCATATTCACCGAATCGCAGGTACTAATTTCTCAGCGTTTTTTAATCCGATTTTTGTCATTCTGAATTGTCGAAATATGATAGAATAACTGGTCCATTTTAACTTAATATCCTATTTTGCCTCGCATTTCCAGATACTAGTTGTCCTAACGGCCAATGGGAATGTTCATACTGCAATATTTCTGTTTAATATGACCTCCTTGAGAAAAACACGATCATAACATAATTATAATATATAGCTATTATGTAGAGTATAGTTTGTTTATCATTAAAATAGAACTGATTTGTGTTTTTTAATTATATTTGATCAAACTAACAGCAGGATACAGGTAACAAAACCATTTCAAAATAAGTATGAAAAGAAAAAGAACTAGATTATAGGATCGTATAGCAAAAGTTGAGTTTAATGTGAAAAGAATGCCAACACATATAAATGTTTTAGGGGGGGATAATACCAATTATAGGTTCTAAAAAGTATTTGTATCAACAAACATACACTTATCCATACTAAGAGAAATAACACAACATATCTTAGCATTCCTGGTAGAAAATACAACAGGCCTAGAACATGATAAGTACGACGGAAAGTCATGCCTGTGATTATGCTGAGCCATGCCAGCGCTGGAAAGAGGAAAACAACATTCAATATAGACAAACCAAGCAATAAAAGATCCAGGAGTCCGTTTTTATTGTGATACGTGGAGTATACGTCATTTGAGCTCAATGTTCGTATGTACAGTTCATTGATAAGATGTCGTTTATATGTGTAGGCCTATGGACTGTTATCTATAAATATTTATTATCGACATCCATGTCTTTTTATAACATTTTGATACATTATGTTGACATAGTGTAAAGTAAATTTATGTTGTTTTATAGTTGAAATGCTTTGTAATATTAATGCCAGGACTATAATAACGTCTGTTGATTTTAACATTTATGACTTGATGAAAAGTCTGCTACACTCGTCCATTGCCCAGCAGCTATATTGAAGCGTTATCAATTAGTGAACTGATGTTTCATTATATAATGAACAAACCTTCCAACTTGATCACATGCACCATGTTCCCGAACATGTTTTGTCCATTTTCAGAGAGATATTTCGCTCACAAGGTGACCATCGTTTCCCGGTCACATTTTGTCACAACGACCTCCAAGAAAGTAGGTCACACTATCTTACAGACCAGTTCTCACAATATAGTTTGTTATGTAATGTTTAATGTAATCAGTACTGTATATATATAAATTCTTCAACCCATGTTTCAAAGTCCTTCACTTCTAATAGTGTCCGTATGTCCTGTATGATTGTTTCTCATAAGTAACACCGAACTATCCTATGCTGGGGCTGCTGTTCCATTATGTATGGTCTGCCTATCGTATCTTGCCAAAGATAATATTAGTACTATCGTAAGAGTACAAAAGTATTTTACTTTATATATATATTTATTTATTAGGACGTATTATTACTATAAATACGATTACGTTTGCTTAATACGAATCACTTGTAATATCGGCGTACCGTTTTTGAGTTAATTCTCTAACATATAATCGTTAAAAAAATCTAGGAGAGATGTCATCTGTTGAGTTCTTAATTATTGATAATTTCTTATTAATGACTATGGTCATCCTGCATTGATGACAGATTGTATTAAACATAACTGTACATTTTTATTTCTTTACAAATTGTGTTTTTGTAGTATTGTAGCTGCGAGAATTTGTCAAATTTGTTAATCTCTCTAACCAATACAGAAGTATGCGTTCATTTTGAATACATGCCATACCATGTTTCATGTATCGTTAATTCTGTTCATGTAAAATCACTCAAAGTATGTATTAGCTAGGTCCTACTATCAGCAATATTTGTTTCGTATCTTTATATAGGTACACCCTTTTCTTCTCTACCTTTCAAAAACTTACTAGACTATATTAGTAATAGTAATAATGTCCACACCCATTAATATTGAATCCCATCCGGATTTAAAATCGTGGAGGTCTGGCAACCCTGTATAAATAGAATTATATTCGTGGATTACTATTACATAATATACTATTAATACTATTATATACAACATTTTGTAAGTGTGTTACTATGTCAAAAGTAGGCTACTTCATTAATATTAGACTATTTTTATATATGTGTTGTAGGGTGTGATTGTAAAACAAATAATGTTAATCAAGCAAGATTGAATGGCTGGATATGTTCATTGTATGCTGAAACTATTGCACATATTGTATTCAAAGCTAATTTTGAAAGTAAAGTGTTGTAGTAAAACCCATTTTAGCTGCGTGAGTAAGTACCCGCATATTTCTATTATAATATAGTTTTTTGTCTTCTTTCGTAAAATTCGCCCAAATGGCATATTATGTTATCTGTCAAATTGATTATAAATATTAGACGATATTACAGAAATTATTACTCTACGAAGAATAAACCGATATAGCAAGACATATTAATTCTAAAAGTACTTTCGTTATAGTTTAAGTTAGGTACTGTGAATATTGATGCACTTATTATTATAACTGAATGGAATTCATGTACTCGTTTCTTTAAAATATCTAAACAACAAAAGCAGTGCATATTATTTTAGCTTATGCGTTACTAGTTAAATTATATTTCTAGATGGAAAGTGGTTAAAAAATATGTTTTCAGCATCAGATTTCTTAAATTATTTTTTCATATTAACTGTCAAATAGCATTCTATAATTACTTTTCCGTATTGAGGGAATGTTGGAGGTTTCCTTCCCCAAGTTCCTGTAAGTGTATAACTGGAAAACATCAAGGAATTTTGTCAAAAGGTATTAAACATATCCACTTCAATATTTACTAGCTTCAATAATAATGAGCATGGAATAAGTTCCCCCCTTTTGAGACTTTGAATCTATTACATCTGTAGTTTAATACCTTCCAACAATTGGTTATAATTGCTTAATGTTGGCATGGTTATAATTGCGTAATGTTGTCATGGTTATAATTGCGTACCTAATGTTGTCTTAGTTATAATTGCGTAATGTTGTCATAGTTGTAATTGCGTGATGTTTTCATGGTTATAATTGCGTAATGTTGGCATGGTTATAATTGCGTGATGTTGTCATTGGTTACCTCATGTTTGTTACAGACAACATTCTCTATCTGGAGGCCCCGAATTCTGTCGATGGATTCCAGATTAAAATGATCGACTTTGAATATTCCAGCTACAACTTCAGGTTCGTTGATTATTGTGTTTTTTAATTGATTGGCACCATTTCTTTGTTCCGCCGCAATCCAAGCTATTGATTTATTATTGTTTCATGATTTATTTATTCATTACTTACAGTATCGAAATCGACCCGTAACAGTTCGTGTGGTCCTGATAAATCGTGAAATGTCGTGAAATTTCGTCAATACGTTTTAAAACCTCAAAAAAGAAGTTTATTTATAGTAACATTAAGCAGACCATTTCCCGCAGATTCACTGATTTGAATTTGAAATTGAATTTTTGTAAATTATATAACTTCCAGTTTAAATTATTAGGGGGGGCACAGAGCTTTGTAAAATATTCAATTTCTCCTTGTTTATATAATGCTTAATATTGGTGCTATAAAAAATAGCTCTACAGTACACGCTCTGACATCGCTTCACCATCAACTATGCAAGGCCACTGACGCCGGAAACTGTGCCAGACTATTGTTCATCGACTTCTCAAAAGGATTTGACAATATAGACATCAGTCTCCTAATTGCCAAAATTATTAGCCTAGATGTTCATCCGTTTCTCACAAGATGGATTGCTACTTTTCTAGCTAAACGTTATCATAGAGTCAAATACCAAGAGGTCACCTCCCCTTGGCTAGAAGTTCACGCCGGGGTACCGCAGGGTACCTTGACCGGTCCTATTGCGTTCCTACTGATGATCAACGATCTCAATGCAGGACTGAAATATGTTGACGACAGCACCGCTATTGAAATAGTGACCTCACCTATTTTATCCTCACTTCAAAATACCATCAATGACATCCAATCTTGGACTAACTCAAACCATATGAAACTCAACGCCAATAAAACACAACTTATGGAAATCAATTTTAAAAAA
>JAUZND010000474.1:0-14111 GCA_034780555.1 Coelogynopora nodosa | reverse complement strand
ACAAAGTTTACACTGAAAAGGTTTTTTATGGGAGTCAGTCAGGATATGTAAAGAAGGAGCCGAGGCAGTGTGATTAACCGCCGATTGAGAACCTATTATCTGAAATGTGGTAGCAATTGGAAACATTAAAATACATAACATTTTCAATTGTTACGATTCCAAAAAAAACAAAAAATCTAAGAATTGGATAACCGTTTTTAGTGCATTATATGTTTCAATATGAACGTTCAAACATAATTTGATATACAAAGAGGAATTTTTTTAATGTGCATAATATGCGCAAAACCAGAGATCAATATTGCATAGTCGTGTTTTGGTAGTTATCAATCCTTTAATATCACCAAACTAAAATAGCTTCAGACCAGTTTGTTCGTTCTGAACGCTTAACTATAGAACGATGAAATGAATTATTTCTATGAAGTATTTATGATATTAGAAAATGCAAAAAGTTTTTTAATAATCAAAATGCTTTAAGATATTAAAAAATGACAGTTCTCCTAAAACATACTGATGACGCTATCTTTATAAGCTAGTCGTGTTATAAGTTAAGTGATTAAACAACGTTAAACACGAAAACCACCTGCTAGCGTGAATAGAAAAAATTAACAGTATTTGGCAAATATAGTTAGAAAACTGAAAAGTACAAAAAGTTTAATAAGTGGATTTCACAAAATATACTTTACCTTATCATCTTCGCAATCTTCAACTTTTGTTTCAGAAGGTCTCAAAATATAATTATAGTCCATGCCACTTTTTATTTCTAGAAACAAAATAAATAAATTTGTATTACAAACAAAAATACCATATACCATAAAAATATAAATCCATAAAATTAATATTTGCTAATTAACATGAATGGTCATTTTCTAGGGTTCCATGATTAGAGGTTGGAAGTTAGGTTTTATTATGAACTGAAAGTTAAATATAGCTTGGTCAGGTGGTTTGTGATCCTTATAGTTGCAAATGTAAAGTATTTTAATTAAATTACCAATATAACAACAAACTACAAGGAATAATGCATGAATTTGAGTATAAGCCGGAAGCGATATAGCCTTAACGAACGTTTCAGAACTTTTTTCGTCTTTGGCTGGTGCATCTGGAACATTCCATAACAGAACAGATGTCAAGTATTTTACACTAAAGGCTACTGACACAAAGGTTCAATTGGAAAATGTGGCTGTGGAGTATTTCCATTTAAACCAGTAAAACAATGCTGCTTTCAAAGAGAAATATAAAAGAAGTGTAAGATTCTATTACATTGAAGGTCGAAGTGCCAAACCTTTTAGGTACTCGCAAATATAGAGAATATATTATGAAGTGTTATCACAATAGGAAGCTTCTTTTTCAAAAACGTGACGTAAGAAGCTTCCTTTTCACAAACTTGACGTTAGAAGCTTCCTTTTCAAATACGTGACGTTAGAAGCATCATTTTCCCCAATGTGACGCTAAAAGTTTCCTTTTAATTAACATGAATTGAGAAGCTTCCTTTATAACAACGTGACGTGGGAGCTTACTTTCACTAATGTGACGTTAGATGCTTCTTTTTCACCTATGGGGCGTTAGAAGAGGCCTTTTCACAAACGTTACGTCAGAAGCTGCAATTTCATCAATGTAACGTTGACGTTAGAAGCTGCTATTTCATTAAACGTGACGTTAGAGGCACCCTTTTTCCAACGTGACGTAAGAATCCTCCTTTTCACTAATCTGTTTATGAGATCATTAGAGAACTCTGTTAAACATACTTTTTTTTACATTTTACAGTGGTACCGCTACGTAAAGTATGAAATCTAAGTATATAATGTGTATAACACATTATATGTAATTTGTAAATCTATTTATAACAGATCATTAAAAAGGATGTGTATATGCATATGACCCCATAGCTGTCCTTTACTATCCTAATTAATAAAAACTACAATGAATACTCATAACTATTGCCAGCTTAGCATGCCAGAGTTTCTCATCTCCCTGCAATAATAATGAATGTCGTTAGAAAAAGCAATCTTATAACTACCTAGTGATTGCACTGCATACTAGGGTTACTTAGCAATGATAATAAAAATATAATAATATTTTCATATTTATAAAAATTATGCAGTTTATTAAAAAAATAGTATAGTAAAATAAATATATTACTTTTTAGTTTATATTTACTTTGCTTTACTTTTGGAAAACATCAGGAAAATAGGTCATTTTGTAAAAAAAAATGGAAAACGATGTTACACACTTGGTAATACGTGTAAAAGCGTTTGTTAAAGCGAATGTTAGTAAACTTCAATGAAAAAACTAATTATCATAATAGCTTTTTATTTTTCACTTTATTCTTAAAATAATAGTGCAAATAACAGTTTTTAAGGCCCTCTGTGACTGTAGTTTTTCTAAAACAACAGTGTGACACAATTTATTATGACACAGGACTGTACGATAATTACTAATCAAACTTGTAAATATAAATATTTCAGAAATTAGCCGTAATATGAGCCAGACCATGATCAATAGACTACTTTTGTTGCATTGTTACACGCGCATAAAGAAACATTAAGGATGAATAAGGTACTAAAAGAATCACAAACAATGTTTACAATATTGTTTGTGATTTCACAATTTGTTTGATAAAATAGCAGCCAAATATATGTTTACTAAATTACTATGCAACTATACAGATCATATATATACCAAGTAGTGTAATTCAAATATTAACAAAGAGTGGTATTGTACACCCAAAATTAATTTTAGGGTCGTAAAAATAATTTTGTTAAAATTTTGTAAAAGTATATTATTTTATATTAATTTAATTTTTATATAATATATTTATATATATAATATATATATATAAAAAATAAATTTAAAAATATTAATAATTTTAATAAACAGCCCGTACAAATCCTTGTTAATGATGTAATATATTAAGCATGCCAGTTAACTGTGTTTGTAAATATCTCTTACGCTAGTTTTATGTTACATGTTCATTGACTATATGTTCATCTGTATGTAGGTTATTTATTGACTACATTGGCCCTACATAATTTGATGTATCAAGCTTCAAGTCTCAAGTACAAGGAGGTACAACATTCAAGTCTGCATCCAGTACGGGCGGTTCGTGTAACTCTTGCGGAGGCGGGCATGTGAGGAATATGTGTCGGTTTCGCAAGGCGGAGTGCCATTCATGCCAAAGAAGGGCCACATTGATAAGGTTTGCCGATCCCAGGTTGTGGCTAAACCAAAATTCGTCTCTGAAGATCAAGATGTCGGTTCGGATTCGGAGGTTAATGTTCTTACTTCAAATACAACAGACAAGTATAATCAGCATATTTTTCACACGGTACAATTTCCGAATGGTCACGTAAAGGAGTTCGTGATGGACATCGGAAGTCCGATTACTTTTATGCCGGTTTCGGAATTGGAGAACGTTGGATTCTCAGCAAAGGATCTGGTCTCTACTTCCTGTTCTATCAAGGGGGTTACGGGACACAATCTACCGGTTTTAGGACAACTTGTGACACAAATTCCGGAGTCAAGCGAGGGTACAGAAGGAACAATTAAAATGATCATCGCGCAAAGCGGTCCAACGGTTCTCGGCTTGGATGGACTTCGGGCGCTTCGGATCAAGGTTTCGCTAACCACATTGAACGAGGGTTTATCCGCTGACATCAAAAAGATTAATTCACGATTGCAGTAAACTCACTGGTGGTATGAACATTCCTCCCGTTCATTTTGAGATCAAGACTGAACCAGTTTTTCACAAGGCTTGATCTATCGCGTACGTTCTACGACCAGCTGTTGAACAGAACATTAAGGATCTCGTGGAACAAGGTACTCTGCGGATGATCGAGACAAGTGCATGGCCAACTCCAATCGTAATTCCATTGAAGGCAAATGGACAACCACTGATCTGTGGGGACTTTCGGATTACGGTTAACCCTCACATACGTCAGACGGCTACTACTACTCTGGAGCTGGAGGACATGTTACAAAGTTTACAAGGATGCAAGTATTTTTCCAAGATTGATTTGATTAATGTTTTCTTACATATACCTTTGGATGAGCTATCTAAGAAGTGTACGACTATACACACGATTTGGGGACTCTATCAATATAACAATATTCCTTTCGGGCTTTCGATATCGCCCAGCATCTTTCAAGACGTCATGGATGGATTAATCGCCGGGATTCAAGGTGTTCGCGCGTATCCGGACAATATCATCAGTTTTGACAGGACGTTGACGGGTCATCATTCTTCTCTAAGGCAACTTCTTCCGGTTCTCAAACGGGCCAATGTGCAGATCAATGGGAAGAAATCGGTATTCAATGTGTCTCGAATAAAATATTTGGGGTTCACCATAGATGGACGCGGAATTTCCCCAGATGTGGATCATGTTCAGGCTTTTCAGAAGTCACCCAAACCAGCTACAAAGGAAGAACTGAGGTCGTTGATGGAGTTTCTACAATTCTGCAGTCGTTTCGTACCTCATTTTTTGGACTTGGCTCGACCCTTATTTGACTTGCTGGTGCAGGACGAGTTCGAATGGATAACGGAGGCGGACAAATATCACAAGGCACTCATCGAGGCAGTTCTTCATGGCAAGGTTCTACAAAGTTTCATGGTTAGAACTCCTTCGGAATTGATTGTTGACGCTTCCGAGTACGCCTTGGGAGCCGCAATGGAACAAGAAGGATGGCCAGTTATCTTCATCTTGCGTCGATTGTCAAAGGCGGAGAAAAACTATTCCCAAACGCAGAAGGAATCTCTCGTGATCTTTTGGGCAGTCAGACGACTCCACAAATATATTTTTTCGGGTCGAAATTCACGATTATTACGGATCACCAGGCGCTCAAACACATCTTCAGTCCTGAGGCGTCTATCGGGAAGGCAACGTCAGTGATGATTCAGCGATGGTCGTTGGAATTATCTGCCTACACACTTACGAGATTCAACACCGGGCCGGGAAGAAGATACCACAAGCTGATTTTTTGTTTCGACCCGCGTACCATGAACAACCAGATTCAGAGGCAGAAACAGTTTTCTTCACCCAACCTTTACCAGTGGATCAGAATTTACACATCAAGGAGACGAAGATGGCGTATGGACCGATTATTTCTGCTCTATACAATGGTTAGTCTCTGACGGCAAGGAAATTATTTCCTGTTATCTACGCTGCTCGAGATGTCTTATCAACTGCTGCGGACGGGATTTTGTTGCACAACCAGGTCGCGGTAATTCCTCCATCGTGTCGAGAGGTGCTGCTACAACATATCCACGGGGCCACTTTGGTAGAAACAAGAAGAAGTCGTTGGCTCGGTTAATCTGCTGGTGGCCTTCGATCAATCAAGACATATTCAATTACGCAAGGGAATGCGACAAGTGAAGGTCAAAGCCGAGGAATCATGCTAACTGGAAACCTTGGCCAATTCCGTACACACCTATGCAGAGGGTTCATGCGGATTATTGTGATCCGTTCCTTGGGAATAATTACGCGCTTGTTGTGGAGGACGCATTCAGCAAGTTTCCAGAGATTTTCTTCACAACGTCTGCATCATCGGAATTCACCAAGATGGCACTCCGATGGTTATTATTAAGGGAGGGAGTGCCTCAGGTATTGGTCACGGACAACGGGCCACACTTCACGGCGGAGCATCTTCAACGTTGGCTCAAATCAATCGGGTGTTACTCGGTTTTTACGGCTCCTCAACATCCATGTTCCAACGGGCAAGCGGAGAATATGGTGAAAATACTGAAGACGAAGGTTGGAACAAACAAACCAAAGACGTTTGGGGATCTCAATTTGTGCGTGGACAATTTTCTCTTGCAGTATAGGAACGCCGTTCACTCTACTACAAAAAGAACATCGGCCATGCTGTTCAAGGGACGTAACCTGCGATCGTCGACGAATTTGGAACAAACGGAAATAACATTTTTCTGAGGGAACGATACAAGGCTGTCCAAGGGACTCGTATTGGGACGTCTGGGGAATCGCATGTTTCACATTATGGATCGTTCGGATGGGACGGTTCACCATAGACATATATATCAACATTTCGGCTCCTTCGACTGAGGTCGAACAATCTTCGGAATATACTCTACACAACGATACGTTGCCTCCAGATCAATGGCGATCAACTTGAGTGGTAACTAAGGTTCCCATTCCAATGGCAACGTCAACTCCATATCGGTTGGAAGAGACCAAATCTCCGATACCAGATATGGACATACCAGAGGACACTTTGCCGATGATGCAATCAACCCAACTCCGGCGGAGTACTCGCACCAGAAGACTTTCTTTCAAGTTTCGAGAGCAAGGCCAAGAGGGAGGAGTTTTGACAGGAATTCATGTGCCTCATTAAATAATCAAAATTAATTTCATATTTCCCACTTAGTGTACCAGTTTCAAACAGTGAACTAAATCTATTATAAAGTATATATTCTGGTGCATATACCATTGACGTTTCTTTTTATCTATATATCATGTTCACTTTATTCTTTTGTTTATATCTCACACAGACTTATATTTAAGCGTAATGTTTTATTCAATGAACTAACCAAGTAATAGTGAAGTATTCTCTTACAATTCTACAGTTATTACTTCTAATACTTACGGGAACATAAACCTCATTATATAAAGCCCATTATGGCCCAAACAGCTACAAAATATATCTAAGCAGCTTTTATGACTAGGTAAACATTTTTTAAATAACTATTTCAAAAAATTACACATGCATATATAATAGCAATTGTTTGTAAATTTAGATAGTTTGCAAACTTTCTGGATAGAGAAAAATAATTATTGATACAATCATTTTAATATGCTATCAAACCAAATAAACAATGCCAAAAATATACATTTCTATAGAATTTGAATATAATGAAAACTCTACACAAATAAGTAGTATTTGGTACTTTATTTTTAAAATTATTTAATTTTAAATTAACTTTTTTTTCAAATATTTTTTAAATATAAATTGTAATAGATATTTATCAATTCAACAGGTTTACATATTAATATAAAGTTGTAGAATATTTTTAATCTTTATTATTAGCCATATTTACACATCTGCTGCTGAACTTGATAAAGTCTAGTATATAAAATATAATACATAAATGCATCTTTATTCAAAATATACTAAATTAAAAAAAGTTTATTCTATATATATATTTACTTATTTACATACATATCATCTTCAGCATTTATTATCCATCTAGACAGACAATAAAACATTTTATATGTATAAATAAAATGATTTTTTTGGGGGTTTTAGTCCTACTTATATAAAACGTAAGCATGTGCTATATAGTATAACTATTAGTTGTCCATTCACATGCAGAGGATATATATATATATAGTTTAAAAATTATAAAAATTGAGGAATAATTGTTGATTAAAGATGCTAATATTATGTATTATACATTTGTATAGTTCATATACTTTTTAATATCAAATAATTATCATATATATATGGAAATGTACCTCTCCAATTTTCTTCTGTGAAAACAGTCAAATAGACAGTATAAAGTAAGTCACAATCATTAAATAACTTTTTGTGAAACAACTGATAACACACTATATTACTATAATCATGAATAGTCCATCTCAAAAGGAAGTGCTTTTAATATTATAAAATATGGGATAATCTGTAACATTATTTACTGAATGTATCCGTAAATATTAAAGTATATTTATATATCTTTAAATTCTTATTATTTACTATCAATAATAACATAATATTTTTTTAAATCTTTAATAATTTGTATATTAGCTCTTCATATGCTATTCACCCTTTATTAACTCTTCGAATGTGGACATACTTTGTAGGGTTTGCTACATGGATGGGGGAGGGGGGGGGGGGATATTAACCCCGCTGGAAAACCAAACTTCCTATTATCCAAATAATCTAAAATTTGGTATACATATACCTCCTAAAGACTTGTCAAGCTATTTTAATTTTCAAAAAAATTAATGAATTCGAATAATTTTTATGACCTGATTACATAATAAACTCCAGTATATCAAGCAATATAGAGCCTGACACTCAGTTAACTAGATATCAGGCCATTCCTAATAAACAGAGATCTGAATATCAGCCATCTTATTATCAGGCTCTAGAATCTAGAAATGCATTCTGAATATTTTTTGTAATTGGGTTGTAAATTAAAATATTTATAGTAAGTATATCTTTTGATCAGTAAATGAAAAGTTATGCATAAACAATTGAATTGATTCAATGAGAATTAAATCTTGTTTCCATTGATCATTGTTATTTAGTTGATGTTGCATCAGAAAAAGACATATAATATAGTTCATTTCATATCTATGTTTCATAAAATAAAATTGTTCTTCTTCTGTAAATATAATATTATATAATAAATAATATTGTAAAATTGTAAATAATTTAAATATAAATTAGGGAAATTTTCAGATATAAAATGTATATTATATTATTGAAAAATGTATATTATGTCTATGATGGAAACACATATTTTCCATTTGATATATTTAATTACAATTATTTGTGCTATATCTGATAATCAGCCAATATATCACCTGATATTCAGCCTGTGAAATAGCTGATTGTCAGAAAATAAGAAAATAATGGCCATCTGATTATTGAAGGGTTTCTAGTACATTTATCTGTTAACGTTTAACCTTTACATATTTTTCTTATTATTCTTGCTGTTGTTATATTCATGTCCTAATCGTAATTTATGTATATTCTGTCTTCAGATAAATTGCCATGTTCATTGTTATAAACTCCATGCTACTATAACAATAAGTTCTTCTTTAATTATCATGATAAGGTGCTCTTCTGCCTGATAATGAGAAAATGTTTAACAGTGTGGCATTGGCTTCAGAATATTTGCAATCAGCATCAGGTTTTATTTCAGATATATACTTGGCATCAGCATCTGTTTTTGTAGAATTGCATATAGACATTATCAGATTATTTGGAATCAGCATTGCCATTGCCATTGGGTTTTATCTCAGGTTTCAGTTTTTTTGAAATTGGGTTTTACTTAAGTAATTGGTATAAGCATGCACCTGTTTTTATGAAAGCAGCATCAGTTTTTACTTATATTATCAAAAACAAACCTGCCAAATTAATTAAAATTTGAAAAGAACATATTTTAATTTAAAATAAGCCTGCTTTATTTTACTTAAATTAAATAAAAGGCTCATAAAAAAGTTTTCACATATAATTAATTTCAATAGACTATACAATTTAAAATAAATTATGTCTTTAAAAACCAGTCTCCTTCTGCTGGCTCCAGTATACTGAAACTGTCAATTTCTGTCAATTATATAACTCATAAATGGACAAATGACAATATAATTATTAATATTATTAATTAATATAATTATTAAATAGACAAATAACCAGTCTCTCTAGACAGACGAATATTAGAATCATTTTTATTTATTATTATCAATTTTATCATGGTGTCATTATGTTATGGAGAAGCTTCGTCGTTACACCTTAAAAGTTCAATAACTTACTTTGTGATAGAAAGGACGATTAGAAATTAAATGATTACTATAAATGATTACGCCAATACAATATATTTAAACATAATAATAACCATCTTAATAAAATAACTATTAGTTTATTCGTTAATACTCACAATATTAAACACAATAATATTATTATTTAACAATAGTACACCAACCCCTTATGGAATTATCAAAATATAATCTTCTATTTAAAATAAGCGCTTCAAATAAAAATATTTAAATTCTTTATTTTATTTAAAAAAATTATAAATCAAATTAGACGGCGATTTCATATTTTTAAAATATTTATACTGAACTGTATAACATTTTAGGAATGTTAATTCCGCCTCTATTTGCAATGAGGTAAGTGATCAAGGCTGTAACTGCAGCAGTTTGCAACTACTGTACTCATCTATTATTCATGGATTCTTCACTTACATCTACAAACACAATATTGGAAATATAAATACAACTATGATACTCAAAAAGTCTATAAATATATATACAATATATATATATATATGTCTAAATAATAAAATTCCACAATAATATCTTTATTATAAGTAGAAACGCATATGAAGCATTATGAATCTTGTCAGTTTCTTACATTTAATTTTAAAATATAAATAAAATTAATAAGAAAAATGTATTTTACATATCATATAGATACTAATTTTGTGGAATTATCAAATTTAAAAATAGCGACGGCGTATTTTTATCAAAATTTAAGTAAAACGAATATACAATAATGCTATTCTTTTTGTATTGAGATGTTTACATTTTTCAAATATCCCGAAAGTTTTCATCGCTTTTTATTAGATAACAATATTACTCGATCATACACTGTAAATGAAAGCTCACACTTTTAAATTCTCGTATTTCAATCCTAGTCTACTATTACTAATTAAATCTCTATTACACACATTGAAGGAGGAAAATATTTTTGACATTTTATAGCACGTTTAAAATTTTAAAAAATATGGTGTATAGATAATGTCTTGCTTAAGAAGACATATCCATTGTAATATTAGTTTGTACATCATTTAATACAATAGTATTATTATATATCGTTCAATTTATTTAATTTGTGTTTGTACATTATGTATAAAATATTTACGAAGTGCTAATGGAATTTGGTCAGTGGCGACGTGTAGTGATCTACTAAAGATCTAAGATTCGTATTTATTACCCAGCCCTCCACCATCACCCACTAATTCTGATAGTACTACCACTGCTGCCCAATCTTAAACCCTATAACAAAGGGCACTTTGTATCATACAGATTTGCAGGAAGCTGCGTCATAATCGGGCAATCACTTTCGCAGATCCAAATAATGTTTTTCAAATAATGTTTTAATGTAATAACATCGGTTTTTCCTAACAACCTTTTTACGCTTCTATATAACACTTGGTGCTTCACATGTCATAGCAACTTTGTGCTTCACATGATCACACCCAGACACCGCTATATATAGAATATAAAAGAATATAAAGAATATTTAAAAAAAACTATATAAATAGAATTGTGGACACGGGCTAGTCACTTACTACATACCACATATTATTGGAACACCGCGAAGATAGTTACACAACTGTTATTCCCATTTTAGACTCTTGTACTTTGTTCATATCTACCTAGCCCATTCGGCTTTTTGAGATGTAGCGAATTATGTTCAATTTTACACCTGTACATTTTCTCAAGTATCAATGTCGACATTAATAATTTTATTGATCATCATAATACAAATAGATAGGTGTCATGAATGCAAGTTATGCGTAGATTGCTCAGATTGATGAACAGGATCGATGCGGCTCTATCGTGCGTTCACAAAGACAATAATTGTATCAAATATTGCAGAATTTGCAGCGCACGAAAACTCTCCATAATTGTATATCTGCTAGATTAGAAAAATAGATTACTTTATTCAGGATAGAGTATCTATGGGTTGCAGAGTGATTTTAACTTCGCAATATCGGCTATCATTTAATTTCAGAGGAATGAGATGTGTTTTACAAATAAAAACTTAATTTCCGTTTTGACAAACTTACCTATTCGAAAAACAACTCAATCTATTTACGATACCTGGGAAATTATTGAATATTACAAATGCAATTCGAAATAATATTAATAATGAAGTTGATAATAATTATTAAACCTTTTAATCCATTTTCATGCAATGGTCTATTTATAAATATAGAATAAAATTGAGAAATTATTCCTAAATGATCGGAAAATAATATTTTTTTTAAATTGTAAAATACTACGCACGCATTCACCATCGTATAGTTATAATATTTATATGTTGTCAATTCTATATAAATAATTTAAAAAATTAAAATATATAATAAGTGATTTGTTTCTTATATCTGAATGTACAAACCAGACTATATATTATTATCTGAAACTCTGATTACAAATTATAATGTATACCTCGATTAAATATAACATTTGTTATAAAAATCTTATTTTTCAATCATGGTTCAGTTAACGGGAGAAACACAATAAATCTATATTGAACAATACTCCGTTCTGCGTTTTCCGATTTCTTCTCAAATTGTGTATTTTAGCTTATTGTAGTGAGAGTATATTGTGTACTATATGTTAAATTTGAAACTTAAAAGCGTTGTTTCAACAGACTTTAAACTAAAACACAATAAACAAAGTAATACAAAACCTTTCTTCAAATAATACTACACAACAAAGGAACATATCAAAATATATAATCGTTAAACCACAAGACGTGTTATAAAAAAAACCCTTATTGAAAATTCTAAATAAATGCACAAATTACGTTTTTAGAAAGTACAAAATATTCAAGATGTATCCATTGCCTCATGATCATAAATTAAATTGATATTTTCAATTGGACCATTAACAATATCTTCACTAGGAGCATCTGGCACAGACTCTTGGACGATTGTCCGATGTATTCCTTCCTTTTCTGATTGAATAACAGATGCTGTCGCCTCTTCTGATTGGATAACAGATGATGTAGCCTCTTCTGATTGGATAACAGATGCTGTAGCCTCTTCTGATTGAATAACAGATGATGTAGCCTCTTCTGATTGGATAATAGATTGTAAAGCCTCTTCTGATTGGATAATAGATGATGTAGCCTCTTCTGATTGGATAATAGATGCTATATCATTATCTGATTGGACGACAGGTGCTGTAGCCTCTTCTGGTTCAGTAACAGATGCTGTAGCTTCTCCTGATTGTGTAAATCGCGAAGAAATCTCTTGTGCTGGAACAGTAGATGCATTTTCTTCGGTGGCGACATCCAATTGGTTTACGGATGATGCTTCTCCCGGCTCGTCAACAGGCGCAATCGTGTGATCATTTGATTGGATACTCGCTTGCGGTTGAGAAAAGTTGAAAGTTTGAGAGCTCGTATCGCTGGAGTCTAAATGACCACGGCTCACATTCAATGCCTGACGAAGAGTATGATTTCTGGCTGAAATGTAACATAGTACTCATGAACAATGGTGAGCAATTTAAAATAATACTCAAATAGCATTTATACTACTTGTAGCTTATTTATATAAGTAGCATAATAATAAAAATATACCAAACTATTATAGATCTCGTCATTTGGAATCAGATGCAAAAAGAATCAAGTCAATTGGTTATTTATATGGTTATTTTCCCATAATTTCCCTAAACTGAAATAAAAAGAGATTAAAAATAGCTTGAAAAGTCTATGTAGTCTAGTTTAATCTACATTTAGTTTAATTTCAGCTTAATCAGATGATAGGACGTTTGTTTATCCCCCCCCTCCACGGAGCAAACCCTACAAAATATGTCCATGTACGAAAGGTTTTAATTAAACGTAAAATTATAATTTAGTAAACCTCAAATTAAATTTCATGCAATACTTTTCAAAACATTCCAATTATAAGATGTATAAAATGAGGTTTAAATTTTATTATTTTTACATTTGTTAATGTTATCTTCTGGTTCATCCCACATTTCATATTGGTACGAAAAGTTACATTATTATTATATTAAATATGAAAATATAAAAGCATACATTTCTAAAAATAAGCCGAACGATGTGTTTTTGAAAAGTTTATAATTTGTTGAAGAATTATCTTCGAGTATTGATTTTATATTGATTCGATATTATCCGATTCAGTTTGGAAAGCTGTTACTTCAAAAATATGAGAATGATCTGAACCAATAAACGGACGGGGTAGCCTGTTAAACAGTCTTTTCTACATTGTCTAGAATTATGGTGCCATCACGTAGACGAGATATTATATTAGCAGAACAGTTCAAGACATTCTGAATATAACTCCAACCTTCTCTCAAGTTCACTGTTGAATCTGAGATTCCTTACTTGGATATATTTCTACCGGGGAAGTCGATGGGAAGGAGTGATCAAAACATCAAGGTTTCCCCGAAAACATTGCCAGACAATCTCTACAACATTAACGCCAACTTTCGCCAGCGTAGCATAGTGGAGGCAATCAAAACTGGAATAGGACCCTCGCCAGGAGAGCGCATTACCACGATCTCTAGCAGGAACGGATTCATAATAAGCAAGGACAAGGTAGACTAGGCTATAAGTTGGAGACATGTTAGGGGCCGTTCAAGTATTACGTACACAAAATTTTGATCAATTTAACC
>JAUZND010000473.1:0-14112 GCA_034780555.1 Coelogynopora nodosa | reverse complement strand
CTATTCTATTCTATTCTATTCTATTCTATTCTATTCTATTCTATTCTATTCTATTCTATTATATTCTATTCTATTCTTTTTCTACATCAACATAGAATTTACAACCACTAAATAATTATCTAATTAACTACTAATTGCGAAAGAGAGAGATACCATGTAAACCATTTTTTAACTTTTGTTTTCTAAAATTGACTAGACAGTTGATAATTTATAAAATGTTCAGTGTTTTAAGCTTTTCAAACGACACATACTACTTCTCATAAGCTGAACTATAATATTCCCCGTTTCCATGGCTGTAATAACCACCCTCCATAAAAAGGGAGAAATACATAATGTATAGAAATTTAGGATTTCCAGATCCCATGGGATGTTCCATGAGCTTACAATCTAAAATTCGAATTGAGCGTATTTATGGAAACGTTAAATGAGCTTTTCTGAACTAAATTTCTATTGTTTTAATATGCTGTTGACACATAAGTTATGGATGGTTCCTCGTTAAAATATGGACGTAAACAACTGAAAATGCGTATGAGGACTATTATTATGATATTATGTTAGAATTACGATAGAATTCTACGTATAATGTATCATTTTTCTTCTTAAAGTATATATGATAGGTGGAAGGCTACACAAAATTCATTTGAAAAAAATGTCCCAATATGTGCTTAATTGTTAAAAAAAATCAAAGGTTAAATTCATTATTGATAATTAATAATTGAATTTGCATTTATGGATTGAAGAAGTTATGATAATATGTCTTTGCAGAAGTAAGTAGCGCATATAATTTTTATAAAAAGTTGTTGTATTATAATTAAATAGCTACATTTTAAATTATTTTAAAGAAAATATATAAAACTAACAAACGTATTACTGAAACAGGAAGTCCTATTGGAGTTTATTAAAATCTCTAAAATGGGTAAAAAACATAAATCATTAAAAGAATAAGTTTTTATATGTGTAAGCAATATGTTTTCTATTTCAATCATATATTTTTAATGGAAGTAATTATGTCTGTTCTCTTTTACGTTATATTTAAAAAAATTATTTGTAGTATTTAAACAAATTGTATAATTGTAGAATTTATTTATAAAATTCAATTTTAGATTTGTGAAACACTATGCTACTAACCTATGTAATATTTTAAATTTAAATATACAGCTAAGTTATATAACTTTAGTCAATATTGTCAAAAGTCATAAGTCATAAGAATCAGTCAAAAGTCATAAAACAATCTCGACAAACTGCTTAACTTCAAAACACGACTCTAAAATAATGTCAAAATACGATTCTAGCTTAGTGTAATTTCGAAGTAATATGATTCAACTAACTATAAAACAAATTCAATAAAAAATTGCAATTTGATTCAAACGGATTCAATGTATTTCTTCGAAGCAAAGTGCTTTTCAAGTTAGTTAAAAAAACAATGCTTTATTTTCAAATATAAAGATCGTATCCTTTGAACTTTAATTGAACTTCAATATAACTTATAATATATATACGTACATATTGCATAATGTTTATATATTTAATTGAAATACAATTATAAATAGTATACTGCATTGTTAACTACTTGTAAAAATGGCATACAATTTATATCTTCTACACAATTTTCTACATTTGAAAAACTCGGAGAATAATATTTATTTTGCAATAACAATTATTACACTAAAAATTACATAATGAGAATGTAATAATTATTTTGGAATAAACAAATAAATTCAATTACTTGAGTAATTTTGGCTACACCGAGAGTATTCTTAAATAGAAATAATATGGTAAATTGATGATTTCGAGTATAAGCTATACATGTATATAACATAATAAAGATGATTAATTAATATCAACACTATTCGGGCAGCACACATGAAAAAAGTCTATGGGATGAATCCTAAAATAAGACCGGTCACAGTCTTCCCTTCTGTAAAGTATTGTAACCATATATTATTCGCACCTCAGTGCTCCTAGCTATATTTATAGTTGGATGAATCCTTAGAATTCGAGCCACCAATTAAAGACACAATTAAAAGACCTTACGCAAAATGTATGTATTATGAAAGCAAATACATCTTGTAATAGCAATAACAGTGTCCATATATATTAAACCAAACTAAAATCTCATAATATTTGTCAAAATATGTGTACAATAACATAAAAATAAATTTAGATATAACTTGTACTAACCTAAGAAACATTTATGGTGAAGTATAAAATAGATGGGTTCGTGTATCTTAGTGGGATAAAAAATCTACGTATTCGTGTACATATACAAAAATTATATTGTTTATAAATATATAGTATATTCACAATACCAGCCAACAATTCTCATTGGAATCAAGTACCAAAGTTTAAAAAAAATCTAATTGCTAACTTCGTCTAACTCAGTACATCATAAAAAAATTACATATCAAAAGGTCTATTAATAGCTTTTCATTAGCTTTTCTAGTCCATCTTGTAAGGTTTCCTTTTACATGTCATGATTAAATGTAGCCAAATTGGCCAAATTATGATATATTATAAAGTATTACATTACATATGTCGAGAGAATTGGCATGGTGATCAGAATCATAATATATTGTAATTCGCATTTCAAAGGAGAAATATTTGTAATAAAGTTATTATATACATTTTGAATTAAAGCGATGCATCGTTTATTGTATAAATCAAAAATACAGTTTACCTATCTATATATGTTTAACGGATATCTATGATATGGCTAAACATTTATTTGTAGACTAACAGAACATGCAATAAATTTATTGTTGGTTTTAAAAATAATTTATGCAATTGGATTGACTAAGATTAATATTCATTATTGACCAAAAAAGTTATAAATTAATAAATTATTCATCTTTTTTGAGAAATGCGTGGAATTTCATCAATCATCCAATCATCAATATTGACATAGGCACCATTTACGGTACGTATTCTTTCCATGCGAACTCGACGCAAGTGATATGCATTAAAAATGTTTCCTTCAGCAGATTCATTTATAGATAAATTTACTTCTCTAGAAATGGATGTGAGTTGGTAAGTATTGGTACATATACAGACGTCGTAAGCCAGAAAGTGATAAAATAATTCAATATCATGTATATCTTTTAAGTGAAAGAGAATGCATAGGACATTGTTAGATCTATTTCGTGAAATGATTGAGACCATACCAGTTTGGCAATTGTCAGGACAATTTTCCAAGAATGTGTTTCTCTCCAACTTATTGATAACATTACTTATTGCATCGTTCTGAGTGTAGCTCGTAATAGACACTAAATGATGATGACATCGACATCTGGAGTTCCTATTGGAAACAATATCAATTCCATGAATAGTAAAGCCATCCAAATTTAGTGTTGATAATAAGGATACATATTCCAAGTTCACAGTGATTGAAGATCTCAAATGTATCGGTCGATCTATATTAAGATTTGCATTCTGATGCAATCTTCGGCACAATGACCGATGTAACAATAAACGATTACTCTTAACTAAAAACACAACTAAAATAATAATACAACTAATTAAAACTGCACCACAAATTGATGATATCAAATACATCCTTAAATAATTGGGTGGACAATATCTATCTGATTTTGCTCCATTAAATCCTTTCCAATTTGCAAGAATGGGTATTAGACCCTTGTTCCATTCATTTTCAATGGTTTGAAGATGGTATTTATCTGAAATAGATTCCCTTTTCTCACCAATATTTATTAACTGTTTTGCTGCTGTTAAAGCTGAAATTGTTGGAATAAAATGCGAAAAATTTCCAATAAAAATTATAATGATTTTCTTTGGATCGAAGTTTGGAGGGAGGCCTGGCAAAAGATCCCACCCCGCCATTTCATATATACTACCGTCATTTCCAATAGCAAAATTTGCTGAAAAACAGGAGCACTTATAATATTTTTCTTGGTAGGCTTGATAAGATTCAATAAACCAAGCACAACTATCTCTAGTATAACAACTACAATTGGGGGCTTTAGAAGCAATTACTTCCACCACTTTCCTTCGAGGTGTTTTATCTGATGTTTTGTTTTTAGGAAATGGTAGAGAGTACCATTGCTGCCTTGAAACGATTGTTGGAAAACCCGGTTTTGTCTTTCCACTATAGATTTTACATTGTTCATGAGGACAATTTGTAATAGCTTCACCAACATTTTGAGAGTACCAAAAATGCTTAAAACCATTAAATGCATATTGCCATACTTTACCTTCGATTGTCTCTTGATGTGTCAATGAAGTAAATATCATTCCAGAATATACTTTCAAACCTGATTTAGTATCTGGGTATTTACAATTGTCTTCAACTAAAGTTACGTTTGCAGCATCATTTATACGGACACAGTTTGAAGATCTAATTTTTATCCGAGAATTAACTTGTCGAGAGGGCTGGATACAGCAAACCCATTTCCACGCTTTTAATTTAATCATAGGAAAGGAATAATATCTGATAGAGCACCCAGTTTGTGAATCATTCGCTTCAAGCGCACAAAGACCTTCAGTTTGATTGTACCAAACCTGTAAACAATTGGCCTGATACGCACATTCACTCCTGCACTGTTGAGCGTCTGCAGTATAGAACATAGTGACCACTTTATCACTTGAGCTTGGTGGAACAGAGCTATTGGATACTTGCCATTTACCATTGCAACCACCACTAACATGTGGACGACACTGTGAATCAGGCTCAATTTCATTCTTACAACAAGTCCATTTGGAATTCGTTGAATTGACTTTGGATATGACATTGAAGTTTTGGTTTATAGGTTGAACCCACCAAAATATAAGTTCACAAAGAGCAGAGTAAGGGTTATAATTCACTGATCCACAGACAGATATTTTTAAGCATAAATTCCGACAATCTTCCATAGATTGTGTGTTTGAATGACTAGAGATTGGAGGTCTATTAGTTATATTCACAATAGTATCAACATAGTCAATCCACTTTCCAGGACATCTGTTTTTATAGGCAGGAATTTGACATTTATCTAAATTGCAACACTCAAATATAAAACATTTTATATCAGAGAATTCTGGTTTGAAACTACTAGTATTATATAAATTACAGGTATTTTGAGAGGTGTTAAATGCCACCATTCTACATCCAAATGTATTAATACAATGCTTAAAACAAAACGACAAGGTCGTGTTGTTAAATCTGCCAATTGGAATGATTGATGGATTTACATGACCGGTTTCAGCTGCACTACCACATCGTAAAGGACACTGTTTCTGGTTTCCAAGACAACTTGCTCCATTTCCGCACGTAACAGGGAAATTCCATGATGTGATTTTCCTTAATGCAGTAGTTTTTAAAATATCACTACATAGGAATCTAGTTATAAGAAACACAAAAAAAATGAGTGCAGAAAGTTTCCACATTCGGTCTATTCTTGAATAAATCAAAACCATGATAATAATATGATGCACATAGCATAAAATGTTAAGCTTATAGTACTATATTTCTTTTCGCGTAGGTATCATCATAGGTACCATCATATTAACTAATCAAAATAGTTGTAGTTATCCCCTAGAATTACGATTGGTATAGAACTTATATAAGTATAGTTCCAGGCTGTACTTGTGCAAAATGAATAATATCGTACATATAACTAAACATTGCATAGTCAGTTAGTCAGTCGTTATTTAATGAAACAGTAGGTATATATAGCCTACATACTTTTTCAGATTTATTATTATACCACCCTCCATCGCAGAACTTATTTTTAAAACCGATGTAATTATTGAGTTGAAATAATTATAACTATAAATTAAGGGTTAGAATTACAATTGCTGTTGTAAATTTGATCATTATTTAATGTTATAAGTTGTACCTCTTATATTGTAAACCTTTTGTATATTGTAAAATGTTATCAAATAATGATTTATTTATAAATTATATATATTAAAATATATATATAAATATTATATATGTATAAATTATAAATTAATTAAATTTATTTGACACAAATAACAATTCCTGTAATCCCAGTCTTCATAACCCCATAACCTTCTACTTCAAATGTGTTTCTAATCAAAACATTTATGACAGTTAGATAACATGTTATCGCTGAGTAATCAAAGTGTTCTCTCGACATGATATGGCCTAAACACATATTATACACCACTGTATCACTCCTATCGACTTTCTCCAGGCAACAGTACCTAAGGAGTGTAATTTTAAGAAGTGTAATTTTAGATATTTTAATTTCGTATTATGTAAACGTGTTTATAAATACAATATGCATACTGTTTTTGTTTCTCGCCCATTTTACTATACATTTTAATTCTATCTACGAAAAACGGCATAAAAGAACGAAATTAAAATATTACATAATTCAGGCGCGGTTTCGAAATATATATAAGGTGCTCCAAAATTCAAAAATAGCACATGTCAGTTAATTTATATTTAGAACTGATGTAAAACAAACCTTCGTTTCTAAGGGTCGAAGGGGTTCCAGGACCCCCGGAACTGTCCCTGTAATCGTGTAAGATGACGAATAACTTTTTTAAATTATATAATGTAATTTCAAATTAAATAAGAACATTTATATTTGGTCAATTTCATATCAACATTTTTCGAGCTAAACACATATTATAACTATAGATGAAATTCCGTGACTTTTATTCAACAATCTATATGAAAGGAATTACCGTATAAGAACCCTGTAAAATAAAACTAACAGCGGTGTTGTGTTTGAAAGAATACATAGTTGTCCAAAGAATGCTGTTGGTTATTAGTTAAAAACACAAGTTAACTTATTATAAGTATAGCAATTTCTGAGTGAATCACATTAAATAGGCTTGTCCGAATTCCTCAAAATTTTCAGTTTAATCTGCAGATCTGTGATTAATGAGTAAATATCTTCTCAACCAAATGATAATTTTGTATTTAAAATGTCATATCTACGTTGAAACAGAATAAAAAACGTATTTAAAAAATGCAACAATCTATGGTCAGCTTTAATTTATATTAAAAAATATATAATGATGGCCAATAAGAGAATATTAAAAAATTTCCAGAACACAATTTCACAAATAGCTTGTTTTGTCGAATCAAATATATGTATTAGATATTGCATTTCAATGACTGAATTATTTGAAATAAATATAGGTTAAATTTAGTGAATTTTTTCAGTAAAATTGTGCATTTTGATTGCTGCCAAGAAAAATCTCAAAACATTATTCTATAGAAAGCTAATTTTTATGTGTAGTTAATGTGCTTGTTAATGTATGTAGTTCAGCACATCTTTTTATACATCAATATTAGAACATCTATACAAATCAAAAATTGTAATATGTTATAAATTGGCATAACTTTTAATAAAACAATTGAAGTGACAAAACAAAACATTTTTGGCCGGCGACTTTTAGGACAGATAATATCCGAATTTTGTAAAATTTATATCAAAAGATGTGTAAATTAATCTACTTCAAACGTAAAGACTGCAATTCGGAAGATAATAATTTCGTGCGTAATAATTGAAAACATAGTGGAGTCACCACTCCTCCCTCAACGAAAAGTTCAGTAAATAAGTCTTGATTTCGTTTGATTTGAGCTTTATTTGACCAAAATATAATAAATTAATGAAATTAATAAATAAATAAATCAATAAACTAACAAAAGTATTTATTAACCCGATACCAATGGCAATACCACAGTCAACAAAGAGCTAAATTATGGTGTATGAAAGGATGATAATATATATATTATTTCTTGTTAATCCTGTCAAAGCAGGTACCAATAGCGTGACAGAGACCCCGAATGCCTCGTTCGATGTCCTCCAGGTTGTTCGCGTTCACAATAGACAAGCGCACGCCGTGTTTGTAATGGGAATTGGAACTAAATCTGAAATGAACAGTCGAGTTGAATTTGAGTTTAAATGTGTAATTTCTAAAAATTGATTAGAAATTATATATTGTGTCAAATGATAATTAATGTTAGAAATAAAATTTGACATATAACATGATATTCAACATTCACACTAAAGATAACAAAGTCAAAGATTTTTATTAAAAGAATAAGTGAAATAGGAAACATACTGCTTAGACACATAAAAATTAAATACTTTTATAGTTGGTTCAAAGACAAATTTAAAATAAATAAACAAAAAGCAGGTGATACTATAAGTTAATTCGAATCTCACATTATCAAAGGTGTGTGCAAGTGGATTATTACATGTATTACAATATTTTAGTAAGTTTATAAGGGAAGCAAAGTATATAAGAAATATACTATACATATTAATTTTCTTAATTCTTATTAACTATAATGAAAAAAAGTAGGTTATTTTTAAAGTTAAAATTGTTGTGTTAATTTCAAAGTAGAATAAAACTAGCTTAAAGGGTTAATAATTGAAAATTTTATGTCAATTATACAAATAATATACAATTGATAATTATCATCAAGTTATTTAAACCAGTAATTAAGCATAATTTTCTCTAATTGACTACATGCGAATGAGAGAGTTATGTAAACCAATTTTATAATTTTTTAAATTGACTAGAAGACAGTCGGAAATTTATAAAATGTTGAGTGTATTAAGATGTATTCAAGACACATTTACCTCTTATCAGTTGAACTATACTTCCCCGTTTCTATGGCAGAAATATGTATGCCACAATATATTACATGGTGTAAGCATTCTCCAAAAAGGGAGATATCTATAATGTATAGAAAGTCGGGTACAATGGGATCACATGGGATCTCCAGGAGCTTACAACCTAAAATTATAATTGAATGTATCTATTTTGGTAGGCCTATAACTATAAATAATGGAAACGCTGGATGAGGTTTGCTAAACTAAATTTATGTTCTATTAATATGCTATATTGATTTGATGCAATAGTATTATATATGCATTATGATATACACAACATAACGTAAATGTACTCGATCGATATATTAATTAAATATATATATATGCCCAATTGCGAATGATTAACACTTGTACACTCCACACCGTCACAAATGTAACGGTTGATACAAATTTAAAAAAAATTGCATATGAAAGTGTCATGAATATCACTGATAATTACTGACTTTATTTTGAGAGTGTTTTCTGTATATTCTGTAAAAGTTAGAGAGTGATCTATATTATAGAAAGAAGAATTTTGGAGTATAAAAATCTTTTATTTATAAGTAAAATACAAATCACACATTTATCGTTATCATTCTGCATATATTTTATAACAACAATATTCAGTGAGTCAGGTTTACCTATTGTAAAATCCAAGTTTTGACAGTTTTATGAGATAAAAATGTTTCAATACTGGAATAATCATTTTGTAATAGAATGACCAGGTATATCCGATATTTTACAAATAGAAATAAACGAATATGAAGATGGAAATGAGAAAAAATATGATTATGATGCAGAAGATATCGACGGAGAAGATTTTGTACAAATGGAAGAGGAGCAGGCCGAGGAAGTACAACAAGGACGAAATTTAGTTGGCCGTGACTGTCACACTCTGGAATTTGGATCCCCCAGTTCCATGATGAAACCTTGCACACAACATTATAGGAGAACATGTTTATGTTTTATTCTATATTTTACATTTTATAACAAACTACATTGTACATAATATATTCTTTGATGTTCCAATAGGTAAAATGTTCAGCGCCCATGTTATAAGTATTGAACCGAAATTAACTAAGAGATTCAAAATAATTGTATTTTTAGACAATTATTTCTCCCACCACTCCATTTTTTAAATATGCTATATTTTTGTGATATGTGAACCAATTTGTAACCTAAACCTGCAAAAAGCAAGATGTAGAGCGTACTTTAAATTTTTTAAGTTGAAAATAATTATGTATAGATTATCATAGATTATCAAGCACATACACGTGCAATTCACTGTCTCGTTCACTTTTCAATCGGATCGATATCCTAACAATAAATTTTCCTTTGAAGTGATACTGATATAATTCTAGGTGCCAAGACAACTTACCTTTTTAATAAAAGACTAAGATAGTGATCTGATTTTGGTTTGAATAAATACGAAAAATAATAAAGCTAAGAAAAAGCACTGCTCTGTAGTTTCGACAGAACTTTAAAAATATTATATAACTTAGGCGTTTTAAACTTTACCTGAGAATATTTTATCTGGTTATAATAGATCCGATAATAAATATCGTTTGATTTTTTACGTTTAATAAAAAGTCATTACAGAATACAAATCCTTCATATAGAATTTCTTTAAATATGGGAAAAGGAACTGTGCATACTTTTCGTTTTTATATAAGAGCTTTTAGTAGGATGATTCGAATTCTGAAAATATCACTAATAAGAAAACAACCGTTACAAATTCAGCGAGTGGAGTGTAATGCAGTGTATTTAGCGTGGAGTGCAGAAGTGTTATCTCTAGTATTTCTTCGAATGCATATTCAGTAAATAACGTGATATGGCATCACATTGACTATACAGACAAATTCTGCTTGTTACCAAACATATAAAATAGGTATTTAATTATGTAGCTATATCATAATTATTTTCTGAAAACTTGAAAACGTCCATCCTACTTGGATTAGTAAAATGTTACGTGGAATGTGCATCAGTTACATTTTTGTAACTAAAATATAACTGTCTGAGACACCTTTCACAATATATTTTAAAATAATTTTTATATTTTATTCGCCTCTAAAATCTTTTTCATCAACTAAACTAAATCATGTGATTTAAATCATTAAAGTTGGTTGTGAAAACAAGAAGGCCTAGATTATTTTAAATTAGTGCAGCCGGCCGGCCTGACTTGGTGTTTATTTACTTTATCTAAGTATTTAAATTAACTGCCAACGACAAAACCGGTCTTTTCAAACCCTTTCGCCCTGGAAATTGTTTGTCTGAGATAGCGCCAATGTGTGACAGTTTTAGAGCAAATAGCGGTTGATGTTTGTTTGCCTTATTTTCTAAATGGCAATCTGTGTAAAGTAAATCTTGGCAGGCAGAGGAATAGTTCATATCCCTAAAAAAATACTCCTTTGAATTTCTTGTTTTAATATATTTAGTGGACTGTTTCTTAGTCTACGATGTGTTGTGATAATGATGTCTAAATATTTTTACTTTTTTTAGACATTAATGTAATCGAATTGATGTTCAGTATAATAATTGATTTTCGTTAGTACTGACTTTGCATAGCAGTCAGACCAATCAATAATAATTTGTATAATAATAATTTCAGAGTATCGTTTATGCGATGAATTGTTGAGTGATTTTCGTCAGATATTATAATAAGTAATTTGCTATTATAAATAAAATTAATTATTCATTTATATTATCTAAAAATGCTGTAATTGTTTAAATATATAATTAATTATTTAGTATAAAAACTAAATTTAATATTTTGTTAAAAAAATTAAACATTTAATTATTAATTTAAAATAAAATATTTTTTCAATTCAATAAACTTTTAACTTTTATGAACTTTTAGAAATGTATTAGTTACATTTTGTACCTCTCATTTTTGCTTGAGACCCATTTAAATATATTAAATCAATACCAGGCCTACCGTTTGAACACATAATATGGGTCATGTTAATATAATCAACATATAACAGATGTGCAAGAAATTGCGTCAGGTAAATAATGTTGCATTAATGATACATTTATATTGTTCACTTTTTATAATCGACAAATCTGCCTGTCGCCTATCATCTATAATTAGATTTCAATTTTTTAATCATAAATACATTATGAATATAAAGAATTATTACTGGCAACTATTTATACAAAGTACAGTGTTGTACAATATTAGTACAGTGTTGATGATCTTATGTGCATTTAATAGAAAGAGCGCAATTTTATTTAATCATCCATAACTTGTCAAGCATAAATTAGTTTCATAATTTCTATTTAGTATTATACCCATGGACATTACTTCAATCAATTAACCTGTATTTTATCCCATACAATAATTATGTAATCACAACAAACACTAAGTTTGACTACAAGTCGCATTAAAAATTCATCGACCTAATAGCCTATATGTAATATATCTATGAAATGTTTCACAATTGAATGGTCTATTGCAACATATAATTACTAAATTATTATAAATTTCTTGATTAGTCCGCAACTCTAATAATATATTATATAGCTGTATATATCCTTCTTCTCGTTTCAGACATAGCGATAACAAGACCAACGGTCATGTCGATTGATTAATTTGATGACAACACCCAAGAAGTTGTTTTACTCTAACAAGTCACACTTTATTCCACTATACACACACACACTCGCTACTATAAGTATAGACGACCCTCGTGATAAATAAAACTTATTGCAACAATCACTATCTGTATACATGCATACTATTCTACTATATGTAGTAATAAATTCGGGGTACATATCGCAATGATGAAGCTGAGATAGTTGTTAACACTCTTGTACCAAAGATATTGAACATTTCCAATGATCAAAGGTCATCATTAATTTAATTAATTAATGCTTTAATTCAGTGTGGGTATCTCTCTCTCAATTGGTGAATGTATTTTATTTTTATCGAGATCTTGTACATATTATATACCGAATAACAAGAATTGTATAGAAAATCAATATTTTTGACATAATGTATGCATATACCTGTCTATGTAACTATGATATATTTATATATGTTAACATTATTTGCCTAAATTAGCCAGTGTTCATTTTGCGTTGTATCATTCTTTAATTATTAAATCACTTGACATATAAAAAAATTACGTTTATTTAATTTTAATTCATTTGTATATAATTCGATTTAGTATATAACAAAAGCAATGGTTATATTATACTGTCCTCAAATCTTTATTATAGTGTAATTTTGAATATATTTTGAAGTCACGATATTATCGAATATTCAATGAGAACTATCCTGCATGAAATGTTAATTTTGTGATTTTTGGTTTGGGAATTTGGTAATATTATAGTCTATGCAAGTTTAAAATTAACTAATTTACAACAACAAAAAGTATTAGTTATATAGACAGTAAATGTTTTAATTATATATAATTATGCATAAAGTATGTTACTTAAATGAAGTTGAAATCCATAAATATGTCTTACTATTAATCAAGTGGACTTAAATCCAGAGGAACATTTATAGGTCAGTCAAATTAAGTGTTGATCTACAAAAAATAATGTAGGCCTACAGTTGAAAATGCGTATGAACCATCATTACTTGGGCCGGATAAAATATCAAAAATCCATTCTGGGCAAAAAAAGTTATGGCATTTTTTGTTAATATTTCTATTTTAAGAATTGTAACATTTGCTATGGTTATGACTTAATTTTAGTGAAAATGCACATTTTTAAGAAAATATACACTTAAATAATATTTTTATCATACTTTTAAATATAAAATTGCATATAATTTAAATAATCTGAGTGTTTTCTACATATTATTAATAGCAAAATTTATTGCATTTATCATAATATTTACTTACCAGGTGGATTTGAATGTTAGTTCCTACCCTTTTTTAGTTACAAAATTGATTAAATTACAAAATCAACTTAATTCAAATATCTTTGGAAATAAAACATTATTATATTTTACTCTAATTTTGCTAGTAACATTTATAAAAACACTTACTATGATGAAAATTATATGTAACATTGTATTCGATAGTATGAGAAAATATTATTAAAATGGAAATTTACCTAAAATGTGCATTTTCACTCAAATTCAGTCAAAACTATAGACATTTTTACTATTCATTAATAAGGAACAAGTAACACTAAAAAGCATAACTTTTATTGCCCAAAACGAGTTTTTGAAATTTTGCTTCGGATCCATGTACTGATGTTTCATGCAAATTTTCAACTTTACACTATTTTTTTCTAAGTCCAATTTGACCACTATAAATGTTAAATGTACAAAAAGTAGAATCTCAATTACAAATTATAAAAATATCGAAAAATGTCTAGCAAAATAATTTTGGTTAATTCTCAATATCACATTTTATAATTTGTAATTATAACATCTATGAAAACGTATATTGAATTATATACTTACAAGAAAAGCTACGGAGTTAATTTTTTCAATATACAGGGTGTTTGTAAAGTAACGCAACACTAAAAAATATGTAATTACTTCATTTCAATGCAACATATTCTATGAACAAAGTAAGGT